>BSBK01010451.1:532500-718830 GCA_027943335.1 Chamaecyparis obtusa | reverse complement strand
ATATATATATATATGTATATATATTGTATATATATGTATATATATATGTATATATATATATATATGTATATATATATATATGTATATGTATATATATATGTATATGTATATATATGTATATGTATATATATATATGTATATATATATATATATGTATATATATATATATGTATATATATGTATATATATGTATATATGTATATATATATATATATATATATTTGTTTGAAAAAACTGTGCTCTAAGAAATTGGATACTCCTGCAGAGTCCAGTTCACAATAACAAGGATGTTATGTGCTTCTATTCATTTTACCTCCTTTACCACAGGGTTCCATAGTAATCAAGCTCCTAATCATACAACCGTATACTCCTACAAAGTCTCTCAGGGGAACCCCTTCTTTATCTGTGCAAGATTAAACTGATTTCTGGCTGATTTATATGAAATGGCATGTTTACCTGCACACAAAAACATAATTATATATGTGGCTAGATTTATCTGTTTGAAAGGAAAGTATTGAGACAATTTTAGCTTAGATGCAAGTGAATATGTATTTTCCTCTATTGATCTTGTCCTGAGTTTACTTCACAACTAAATTTCCATACATGATTTAGATATTTCATGTCATAAATCTTATACATAGAGAGATATCATATTTATAGGTTGTTCTTACTATTAGTTCAGGGACTAGATGTTTTCTCATCATGTTTCTCATCCCACTCCACATTTAATCTAACATCTTCCAAAATGAAGCATTCAAATCAGTTTGGTGAAGGGGGGTTCCTTAGATGTGGGAAGTGAAAAAGGAAGTCTAGATTTCTGCCTATAGATGGGGTCTCCTCAATATACCTTTCCTAGTCCTCCACAAGTAGGACTGGGAAGGTAGGAAACTACCTTTCATTGATTGTGAAGTAGTTGCAGTGTCTTGGTCTGGGGATGGTCAAGTCTTCCCTTATACTTCCAATAACTTTCTCAAGATCCAACATGTACTTCTTTTTAAAGATCCTTCTACATAGTCTTCCAATAGTTTGTATATCTGGATCTATTTGTAAGGATGAAGTAATGAACATAGCAGGGATATCAGAGTTCACCCAATGTTGATTATTACTTTCAATAAATTCACTACCCAGGATCTTATATATTGCTCTTATGATAATTTCATGGGTGATCATCATCATCTTCTTGAGCCTTTTCATTGGTATTCTTCCTTCAAATGATATTTGCAAGTTTGTGCATCTTATCTTAATTGGAGTTGTCATCTGTGGTTTTGAGATTTCTCTAATTTGATACTCGCTTAGCACTTTGAATGCTATACTACCATATAAATATATACTATTCCTAGTTTTCCTCTTGCTTTTTCTTCTTTGGTCTTGTAGAAACTGGACCGTTTTATCTTCAAGTCTCATGACTTACTGTATCCCTATCTAATTTACTTGTATCATAAAATTTGACTATTATATTTCTAATCTTTATTAATGAATTAATATTAGTTCCCCTAAAGGTATTTGAGCTATTTAGTCATATTATTAGATTAATATTTTGATATTCGAACCTTGAATCTCATTATATTATCCTTCAGCTCGAAGGGGCAGTGGGTTAATAGGCATCTATATTTAATAATGATATTGTAGTGCCTCCCTCATTTTCCTCCTTGCACGAACATCCTAATGGTGTGGTTTCGATTGTCAAACTCAAAGGGTAAGGTCATGTTGGTCCTATGTGAGGTTGAGTCTGCCAAGAGGATTGTCTTGGAGCATGTTTTCAAAGTTCTGCGTGAACTTGGAGATGTAGGATATGGTTGTGAATTGCATTCTGGTGACCCTTAGAGTTAGGGGTGAGTCGGTCATGTGAGTGCAGTGGTTGTTATTTGCTTAATGTTTTTGGTGTCATTGTGAGATGTACCTATAAGTACCTAAAATGTAGTGTTAAGGAATATGAAGAAAGCTAAACATTCAACAAAACAAGCTAGATAAGAACTTAAGATTAGACCAAAGAAAGCTTAAACTAAAAACTCAAAAGCAATGCAAACCTTCCTTGTTGAATAGATGTCATCCAAATGATGGAGATATGTGTGCTCAAATGCTAATGCTCAAGCTTCAATAGAGATTTTGGCATTATAATGGTAGCTTGGTAGTTTTTAGGCTCTCAAACTAGCATTATAACTTTGCATAAAAGATGGATGAAAATGAAGGAGAAGGAGGTTCAATTTAAAGGCAAATGGAGGATGAATGGATGGTCAAGATGAAAACTTGAGGAAGGGTTGAGATGCATCCAAGAGAGAGCACATGGATTGTGCTCTCTCA
The DNA here is from genome assembly GCA_027943335.1 of Chamaecyparis obtusa. Taxonomy (NCBI): domain Eukaryota; kingdom Viridiplantae; phylum Streptophyta; class Pinopsida; order Cupressales; family Cupressaceae; genus Chamaecyparis; species Chamaecyparis obtusa. Next base: position 716,529 of record BSBK01010451.1, on the reverse strand, counting down.
AATGCATAGCATTGTGACAAGTGTCACAATGGGGGAGATGAGAGGAGCGGCCAAATCTTTGAGGAATGTGACCATTTTGGGAGGTGTGAGAGGGGACAAATGTGTAAGAGATGTGTAAGAGCCTTTATGGTTGACATTGGAGGATGTGGTGATGTGACATGAGAGTTGACTTTGAGTTGGCTTAGCATTTCTTAATCCTTGGATTATGATTGTGTAAATGTTTAAGGGGTGATTAGGTTTGGATTAGAGGGTAACTGGGGGATTAGGAGGATGTGATGGGAGGAGAGAGAATGAGTGGAGGGTTAGATTAGCTAATCATGGGTCATTGGCTAATTAAGTAGGATTAGTATGGGCTTTAGAATTAAGTATTTTATTTAATTCCAAGTGGGAGGAAAAAGGTGTTTATGAATTAATTTATTTAGATAAGTGTATCCATTTATATTAATAGAAGAATAGGGATTTAATTAATTATCAGACTATAGGTTTTTTGTTTAGATAATTAATTGGACTATAGTTAATTAATTAAATTAATTAACTAGGGGATGACATAAATTAATCAAATAATAATATTTAATTAATAAGATGTCCTAGGAGAAAACTAAATAAGATTACTAAATAATGTAATCAAATTTAGGTGTCTACATTTTGCCTCTCTTCAACATAGTGTTAAAATAACACTGTTTCGAAGATGTTTTTAGAAATAAATAGATGACATGAAGAATGGACTTGGTAGAAGAGTTTCTCCAGTTTACGGGTTAGGATGTTAGACTGGGTGATGCCCCCTTGAGAGGGTGACAGGGAAAGAAAAAGGGGCCCGAGCGGCCTCTCGAAAGGAAAAAAAAAGGGGAAGGTGTGTTGCAGGATGAGAAGGGGGATGGATGAGGGAATGAGAGGTGAAAAAGGCAATGAGGGACAAGATTTGGTGTGAGGAGAGAAAATGGGGGATGAAAAGACGTCCAGGGGTGAAAATGAGGGCTTGGGAGGGCCTTAATAAGGGCTGGCGGTGTCAAAAATAGGTCATTTGCACACCGAGAGCTTAGAATTTGAGATTTTTGAGCTTTGATAAGTGAGGAAGAGATGACACAAAAGGGGTGACCGACTCACCATTTGGACATTGTGTGACATGTACGATAGATTGTAGTGCTCGACCAAGAGGTAGGCTCAAAAAACTTATCTTTTCATTGCATTTTTAGTGCATTTATTACTTGTTTTGGTGCAAAAACCCACATTCTCGTGAGCGCATCCGCACTGGTGGGAATGTGTTCTCATAAAACATGCGAGGGTTGGGAAAAATGGGAGGGCCAAAGACTTTTCATGGGATCGGGAAAAAATCTGGGTTGGGGGACTATTTGCGGGACCGTGATCCCACATGAAACTCTGGCGGGACTGCGTTCCCACAATCGGAGACAATGGGGTGCCGAAAAATGGCATTCTTAGGGAAAGGGGGGGAAAGCAAGTGGTGCAGGAATGCATTCTTGCATCACTGGGAGGGTGGAGGGAACACGAGAAAGGGAGCCTTTGTGAGAATGCGGGGAGATGAAACATTGCGAGAATGCGGGGGAAACAAGACTTGTGGGAATACAAGAAGAAGAGATTTCACAGGAATGTAGGGAAAATAATTTAGGTTTTGGTATAGAATAAGTACTGATGCATTAGCTTGTCTTGGATGCAGTGGTCTATGGATCGACTGATGAGTTCGGAGTGATACGCGATGGTCTTGGTGATAGCAAAGTAGTTTACTCCAGCGAAGTGGGCACAGGTGGATGTGAAAGAACTAGGGTATTTGGCACAGATGCCATGGAGGTGGACTTTTATGGCCTTGGTGACAACACTCTACGAGCGGTGGCACTCAGAGATGGGGATGTTTCATCTACCGACTGGGGAGATGACTGTGACTTTGGAGGATGTGTACCGCATCTTCTAGCTACCAGTGCAAGGTGCACTCATGGTGGAAGGAGTATATATGTAGGCACAGGTAGTGACCCCATTACTAGGGCTAGGTGTAGCACTGATCTTATCGCACAGGCAACTAGTGTTAGCACAACATGCAGCAACGGTGCCAGTAGCACAACAGGTGCACTTCTATGTGTGTGGACTAGTGTTGGGGTATATTGCCCCAGACACGGGTAGGAGGAGTGTGACACTAGCACTAATTCCTGGGATAGTGCAGATTGTGGATGCAGGGGCACTAGCAGCATGGGGGACCCTTATGCTAGTGGAGATGTACCAGGATTTACATCAGATTGTATATTATGGTGCAAGGACAATGGGGAGGAGCTTCAGGTTTGCATCACTCTTGAAATTTTGGGCATGGGAGCACATAACAGTGCTACTACCCTTAGGTTGAGTGGATAGGTAGGCAAAGGAGCTGACAAAATATAGCTAGGGGGACCTAGTGATAGACCAGGGTGGCGGGGACACAAAGTTTTGGAGAGAGACTTTAGATGGGATCCGAGATGGGATCAAGTGGTGACCATATCTAGGTCACGCAGTCTAGGTAGAGGATGCGCGGGAGCTACCATATACCACACTATCGACATTTCTGACAAGGCGGTGGGATTACATTATGGAGTAGTATCGGCCAGACAGGACTTCATGATAGTTCGGGTTTAGGCAGGATAGGCCAGGACTAGAGTGGTGGTATCAACACATCATGTGTGAGAGGGTGTCAGAGTTTGGGTTGGCTCAGGACAGGGTGGGGTTGCTGGCCGAGTATCAGGCCATGCAGTCATTCCAATGGGATTGGGTTGGTGGGGTAGTAGATCTAGGGACCACACCCGAATATGTTGCATGGTTTCAACCACCTGGGCTAGTAGGGAGATTGGGGTTGCCGAATGGTGAGGGAGCCACAACACTTGTGTACAGAGGCCAAGGGAGGAGAGGAGGGAGGAGGGAGGAGGGGGAGGATTGGAGGAGGGGATGGGATGGATGTAGATGGAGGGGGGAGACAAGGGATATGCACCCATAGGGCCATTACCACCACTAGGATCACCACCACCAGCAGGGCCACCACCACCAATAGGGTCACCACCACCAGCAGGGCCACCACTAGCAGCAGGGGTAGGACCATCTAGAGGAGGAGGAGATGATATAGTAGGGCGCTTGGCCTTGTTGCAGGCCGCATATGATAGGATGAGCCAGATTCTTCGAGATGTGCAAGGTGAGTGGGATGGTCTAAGAGGAGAGAGAGACAGCTTAGCAGTGGAGAGGGACAGCTTGATCATAGAGGAAGATAGTTTGATAGCGCGATAAGCGTAGTCCATATTGGAGGGGCTGATGACCATTGAGGAGAGAGAGAGGCTATGGTGGGAGAGGGATGCACTGGTGGTGGAGAGGGATATGTTGAGGGTAGAGAGAGATGGTCTGCAATCGGAGCAGGACCGGCTACAGGGGGAGATGGACACCACCACATGGGGGTCTCATGAGCGGTCAAGGGAGGTATCTTGCCTCCAACGAGAGCTTATAAGGATGAGTGAGTAGATCAGGTGGTACAGGGGGATGTACCATGCAACAGTACCTCTAGAGTGGGTCCAGCATTATAGGTTTCTGAGCCACCCATTGGTCACAGGGTCAGGGGCTAGTGGAGGTTTAGGCTCAGGGGCTAGTGGTAGCCAAAGGATAGGGAGTAGTATGCCCATGATTGGTACCTCACAATGAACAGGGTAGGGGAGTCATTGGTCGGGCCACTCACAGAGTCAATAGAAGTTGGTCGGTGGCTGAGTATAGATGGTGGAGGTTGAGGTGTATGGGATAGGGACAGGGATGAAGATGGACATAGGGGTTGTATGGGTGTCCATAGAGGTGCAGAGAATAGGTACACATGGCATAGTGGGTAGGCCGACAATTTTATAGGTCCTAGCATAGGTGGACCCCTTGGATGGGGATTTTGATATGTAGCTTCCCATAGGAGAGACAAATAGGTAGTGATATGCTGCGGTCCAGATTTTTGTTATGTATCATTTATTGATGGAGGGCATAGTCCCTATGTATATGTATATTGGTACTCTGATGGTCATGGATTCAGATAAACATTTATTCTTTCATGCTTTGGGTTGGGACATGTACTTTATTCTCTGAGATGATTTATATATATGATGAGATGGGTGGGATATGATGTGTAATTTATGAATGTATTGATGCATATGATGTTCTGATGTGGATGATGTAGGATGTGATGTGATTTTTTATATGTTGTGAGATTGACATGTGTATGATGCAGGATGTGAGGTGTGTGAGGTGATATGTGTTATGATGTGTTTTATATGAGATGCATGTTCTAACGATTTGTGGATGCAAGATGTGATGTAAATATTTTTGATGTATGATGTATGTATGTTATGATGAAATGCACTTTTATGGATGTTTTAATATGCTTTAACAATGCAATATGAAAATGACTTAACAATGCAATATAACAAATGAACCTAATGATTCTAAGATGACTTAATGAAAGATATGAATGAACCTAAAATGAATCTTAACAATGAAAGATTAAAATGAATCTAAAAATGGATGAATGAAAGATATGAATGAATTTAAAATAAACCCTAACAATGCAAGATTTAAAATGAATCTAAAAATGGATGAATGAAAGATGTGAATGAACCTAAAATGAACCTTAATAACGAAAGATTAAAATGGATCTAAAATGACTCAATGAACAATATGAATGAATTTAAAATGAATCCTAACAATGCAAGATTTAAAATGAATCTAAAAATGGATGAATGAAAGATGTGAGGTGAAATGGATCTAAAATGATAATGAATCTATAATGAAAATAATGCAATATTAACGTGAAATCTTAAGATGAAAAATGATTAATGGGATGCAAAGTGAAATGAACCTACAAGAACTATACTAATAATGCAAGATGATAAATGATATGAAATGGATTAACAATGAAAGATGAAAATGGACTTAGGATGGGATGTAAGATGCCTGGTAGTGAAATGAGATGAGACAATGCAACCTAGGATAGTGGTATGAAATGAGATGTATGTAGGAAGGTGTAGGGGATATATGGATGTAGATGAGAGGTTGAAGGCAAGGTGTGAGGATGGGGTGGCACAACATATCACTTCCTGACTACACCCTCACTGAGGGATGAAGGGGACGGTGGGGAGGGGGTGACGAACAAGGGGGATTTGAACAATCATAATCCATGGGTCGAGAATGTGAGGTGAAGGAGGTGGATAAGTTTGCATCATGATGAGGTGCAAATGGGGAAAGATGGGTGTGAGGTAGATTCTTTTTGGGGATTTTGTCTTAGGATGATTGATGAGATTGGATGGGGAGGATGTGAGCTTTTGTTCAGATGATTGATAGGATGAAGGATTTTTAGTGAAGCTTGAGCGCGGGGTATTTCAAAGGGGAACAAAACCATGTAGCTTGAGCACTTATTTTTATATAGCAACAAAAGGGACTAACCAAAGGTAATAGGAACCTAAGGTCATGTCGCTAGCATTGCATAGGACTAACGTGAAAAAGACATGCAAGGGTTGCCCCAGCATCACACATGTACCCAGAAGGAAGCATGGTGGAAACGATGCCAAGGAAACCAAAAACAAACAACATCTCCCAAGTGCACTAGATAACCTAGAAGATCACCTATGAATCATGCAAGGGTCATGTTTGACTAAATCACAAGCAAAAACAAAAGATCACAAAAATATTGTGCCCCAAAAAGATGCCTCTTGTCGCAGCACACCATGATATAAGAGATCGCAACGACCTTGAGTAGAATAGTCAACTGAGACCTCAAAATCAACTGAAAAAAAGTCAAGAAAACTTTCATAAAAACCAAGTGATAAGACCAAAATACATCCTTTGCCAAAAGAGATCAATCGACTGTGGATGTTGTGATTAGGTTAGACATGGAGGAAGGATGCATCCTACAAGGACCTGGTTGGCGGGTTTTGATTGTATTTGGAATTGTTGATGGGCAAATGAAAAACCTTTGGAGAATCAAAATGATGTGGGATGCTTACTAAGGGAACATTACTGATATTGTGGTCATTGTGGGCCATGCATTTTGTGATCAAAAGTACTATTGGGAAGGATAGGACATTATGTACAAACTAGAGACACTATATACAACGGATATTTACAGAAGCTCATGAAGTGGGATAGTGGGTCTTGTCTTCTTGTGAAATGGGGATGACACCTTGGGAACAAGGGATGAGTGAAATGGGATGTCAAGTGATAGCGAATGGGTTTTGATGAGGGGGGGGAAACAAGAGTTTGATATATAATGATACGGTCCACTATGTATGGCACCTATTTGCCAGGTTTTCACCAACATACTTGTCCAAGGTGCTTGAATTGCCAACTTTTCACCATTGGACGATTATTTCTCTTTACTTTTTTCATTTTTTTGATTCATCAAGGTGCCTATTTGCCAGGTTTTCACCAGGATGATGATTTTTTCAGGACATTTTACAATTTTTATGATTTTTCCAAGACTTTTTATGATTTTTATGATTTTTCTAGGACTTTTATGATTTTTTATGATTTTTTCAGGATCATATTCATGGTTCAAGCATAGAATCGCTTTAGATGTATGATATTAATGGGATCACTAAGGGGCTCTCCTTTAGGCATAGAAAAATGATAAGCTCTAGAGCTGAAGCAAGCTGTCACCACATAGGGACCCAACCAGGTGGGCTTTAACTTCCCTTTCTTTTCACGGTTAGCTTGTACTTTCTGGTTTTCTTTCAGGACCAGGTCTCCCGCTTGGAACTGTCGGGGGTGCACCTTTTTATTGAAGATCCTCTTGAGATGGTTTTGGTACATGATCAAGTGATCATAGGCCCATTACCTCTTTTCATCTAGCAAGTCCAGTTGGGTAAGGTGCGCCACACGGTAGTCTTCATCTGTGATGTAGTTCTTCATGGACACGCGCAGTGAAGGGATTTTGACCTCGATTGGTAGAACAACTTCAACACCATATACCAGGGAGTATGGAGTGGTGCCTATGGGGGTATGGAATGAGGTGCAATAGGCCCGAAGGGTGGGATTGATTTGTAGATGCTAGTCACAGCCAGAATCATTGACAACTTTCTGTAGGATTTTTAGGATGGTTTTGTTAGTTGCCTCAGCTTGACCGTTTCCTTGTGGAAAATATGGGCTAAAAAAGTGTTGGTGAATGTGGAACTGGTCACAGAGTCCTTTGACATGATGGTTTTTGAATGGAGAGTTGTGATTTGTGAAGATGGTGGAGGGAATGTCGAAGTGGAAAATGATGTGGTAGAGGATGAATTTGGATATTTGGACACCTATAGTTAGGTTGAGTGGGATTGCCTCAACCCACTTCGTGAAGTATTCAGTAGTTGTTATGATGTACTTGTGTCCATGAGAGGAATGGGGTGTGATCATGCCAACAAGGTCAAAACCCCAACATGAAAAGGGCCACGGAGGTGCAATGGGCTGTAGGTCTTACGCTGGTGCATGAATCAAATTGGCATGTTGTTGACACTGTAGGAACTTCTTTACAAAATCACATGTGTCATGCTCCATTGTCGACCAATAATACCCAACTCTAAGAAGCTACTTTGCAAGGATGATGCCACTCATGTGGGCATCGCAAATGCCATCGTGAACCTCTTGTAAAGCCAAGTTGGCCTTGTTCAAGTCTAAACACTGGGAAAGGACATTATGATACCCATGATGATATAGGGTGTTGGCTATAATAGTGTTGCGAGATGCTCTGCGAATAATGTTCTAGCGTTGGGTGTTTGTGAGGTGAGGGGATATGATACCATTCTTTAGATAAGCATGAGTGTCATGGTACCACAGGGATTGAGGACCAACCAAGATGCATACCATTTTAGAGTTAGTGTTCTCATAAGCGGGCGTGTGTAGCTACTCAACTAAAAACTCATATTGTGTAGCATCATGGGGGATTTCCAATAGGGACTTGATGGTGGCCATAGCATCGACTTCCCTATTTTGAAGTCTTGGCACTTGCGTGAACTGTATACTGAAAAAATGTTCTTTGAGCTTATCCACAAGCTCTTTGTAGGGTAATAGCTTGTCGTATTTTATCTGAAACTCATTGAGGACTTGTTTGATGATTAATTAGGAATCCCATAATACTTGTACCTCTATGATATTTTAATGGATAGTCATTTCGAGAGCGGTGATGAGGGCTTCATATTCTGAAATGTTGTTTGTGAACATGAATCCTAATTTGAAGGATTTTGGGATGTAGTCACCTTGGGGAGTTACAAATAGTATCCCTGCCCTTGATCCATGTGATGTACATGAGCCGTCAAAATATAACTTCCACTAGGGCTATTCCTCGACCATACAAAGGTGCTCATCTAGAAATTCCATTACTAGAGGGTATGCATCGATTAAGGGAGCTTCTGCAAGATGATCTACAATAACTTGTCCCTTGATGGCTTTTCGATTGATGTACTGGATGTCAAATTTGCTAAGAAGCATTACCCACTTTTCCATCCATCCTGTGAGCGTGGTCCTTGAAAGTAAGTATTGGAGAGGGTCAAATTTTGAGATTAGCTTCACTGTGTGACTGAGCATATAGTGGAAAAGATTTTGAGTGGAAAAGACCATTGCTAAGAAGGATTTTTCCATCAGGGAGTAGTTCAGCTCATATCTACCAAGTTTACGATTGATATAGTAAATGACCCTCTCTTTTCCATCGTTGTCAAGATGGGCTAGGAGTGCCCCCAGTGCTGTGGTAGTGGTAGTTATATACAAAATGAGGGGCTTTCCTGGTGTTGGTGGCACAAGGATAGGTGCATTTTCCAAGTATTGTTTAAGGCTATTGAAGCTGTGCTAACATATAGGATCCCACTTAAAGGTAGTATCCTTTTGCAATAGGTGTGTGAACGGCTAGCACTTATCTACTAGTTGGGAGATGAACCTCCGGACTGATTGTAGTTTTCCTTGCAGGCTCCTCGACTGCCTGAGTATTCTAGGAGGAGGCATTTTCATGATGGCTTTTACCTTCTTGGGATTAATCTCTATACCTTATCTGGAGATGATAAACCCTAAGAGCTTCCTGAATGTAACATTGAAGACACATTTCTTTGGGTTCAATCTTAGACCATATTGCTATTGGTGGTCAAATACACTCTCAAGGACATCAAGATGTTTGGATCGTGTTATGGATTTTGCTAAGATGTCATCTACATAGTCTTCCATAATTTTATGGATCATGTCATGGAAGATTGAAAAAATTGCTCTTTGATAAGTAGCTCCTACATTCTTGAGCCCAAATGGCATCATGTTATAATAGAATGTGCCCCATGGAATGGTAAAAGATGTCTTGTTTTGGTATTCTTTGGCTATTCTAATCTGATTGTATCCTAAGAAGTTGTCCATCAGTGACAACCTCTCATGACCCGCAGTGAGGTCTATGATCATGTCTATGTTGGGGAGTGGGAAATCATCCTTCGGACATGCCTTGTTGAGGTCTCGGAAGTCAGTGTAGATTCTTATGTCACCTGAAGGTTTGATGATGGGTACCATGTTGGAAATCTAGTCTGAATAATTGATGGCTCTGATGATCTTGGCCTTGAGAAGCTTCTTGAATTCCACTTTTACTAGCAAGGCCACTTTTGGATGCATTCTTCATAACTTTTGTTTGATTGGTTTGGCATCAGGATCTACTGCCAAATGATGAACAATGAGATTTGGATCAAGCCTAGGCATATGCACATATGACCATGAAAATTTTATGGTGGCTTCTTGGAGTAGTGCAGAAAGAGCCATTTCTTCACTCTCTATTAAAGATGTTGCAATGTAGGTGATTCTTGGACATTCTTCTATGCCCAAGTTGACTGGTTTGATTTCTTCGATGACTATGGATGATTATTTTGGTCGGTAATCCTAGATAGGAGGAAGAGGCAAGTCTCCATCCTCTAGTGCCTCAGAGAGATTTTCACTAGAGGATATGCCCTTTATTTTTACTATTTTTGAATCAGGATGTGCCCTAGAGGGGTTTTCACATGAGGACTCCTTATTTTATTTTTTATTTTTATTTTTGTGGCTAGAGACTTCCTCTTCACCAAAGTACCCTTTTGGGTTGAGATGATAAACTTCAACTAATTCCTACCCCCATTCTGATTGTTGATCTGTGGCACCCATGAATCTTAGGAGCGCTTCCTCACTTTGGAACTCATCAATATGTACCATGCTTGGTTGGTCCTAGTCTATGAGGTTGGGGCGAATGAGGGAGAGCTCAATGAGATTGATGGTGAGTTGGCAAAGGACAAAATTGCCCAGGAAGGTTTTATTATCAAAGATATCATCGTAGGACCATTTTTCCTCCTCTTCTGGAATGTCTTCAACTTCCACGAGTTCATCTTGGATATATAAAAGGGTTACATTGGGCAAATTGGTGCCCCCACTCATGACATCAGGTCCTCGTATGTGTAGGCAAGGGGGATCAAAGACAAGGCCCTAATTTTGTGGATTTTTAGAGGCTTCCATGGGGTCCTTCATTCCTGCTTCATTGGGTCCTAGACCTCCTCCTTGATAGTCCCATTGTTTAGTGGCCCATTTGTGTGGGATGGGATATTTATTTTTGAAATACCTGAGGAACTCAATATCTAGAGGTGGGGGATCTTTGTACAACCATTGATTAATATCGGGTGCCAACTCTTGGCCATTCAAAATTTCATTGGAGATGAAAGTAGATGAGCCCATAGTTTTGATCTTGGGACCTTCCTAAGGTGCCTTGGTTTGATGGCATGGTCACCCTTGAGTGTGTGGGTCCAGGGGGAGAGCCCATACTGCAAAGGCATCAGTAAGGCTGTATTCTCCATAGCCCTTGTTGTTGATCTTGATGAATGAGAGAGTGGAGGCCAAGATTATTTCTGGATCGCACTGGGATCGGGAAGAACTGGCAACATACATGCCAATATCGATTCCAAGACAATGAGTGGAGTGGGGAAATGAGGCTTCAATTGCATGATAGTATGCGAAAGGTTGGGGATCTACATGGATAGTTATTTCAGTGCCTTAATATAGGAATTTGATGCATTGATGATAGGTGGAGAGGACTACTTGAATGGAGTGGATCCATGGATGACCAAGGAGGATGTTGTAAGGGAGGTCAAGGTCAACAACGTGGCATATGGTGTCCTGGGTGACAAGACCAATCTTAATCAGCAACAAAATAGTACCTTTAGAGGTGCACTCTAGGTTATCATAGGCCTTGATGGTGATCACCTTGTGGGAGAAGTCTGCTTTTGTGAGGCCAATCTACTGGACAAATCTTAATGTACAAAGATTTAGGGCTGAACCATTATCTATCATGACCCTTTTTATGGTGAAGTCATTAATCATGATGGCGATGCGGAGTGGGAGATTGTGATCTTGTTCAATGGATGGCATGTCAGATGGTTGAAAAGAGAGGGTGGACGGCATGGATAAGTTCCCTACAAGGTTCTTGAATTGAATGGTGTTGATGTCTGCAAGGACATGGGTTTCTTGGAGGGTGCTATTGAGGACTTCCTGATGAAGGGGGGATGTGCAAAGGAGGTCGAGGATGGAGATTTATGCAGGTGTGTTCCCAAGGTGTTCTAGTAGGCTATATTGTGCACTAGGGATGGTCATGGTATTCACATTGGCAATAGATATCCGGCCTTTGTGGGTAGTAACATCACATTGATTGTTGGCACCTTTGAAATGGATCATGTTCACAATGGGTTCGACCTAGGAAATGCAACCAAAAAATTTATCATAGTTGACGTAGGCAGTGGTATAATATTTCCCATCACTATGGTCACCTTGTTTACCCTTACCTTGGTCCACGAGAGGGTTAGCATTGGATTGATTCTTTTCGGCATTGTGTTTAGGAAACACATTTTGATAGATCTACAGGTTGGCATTAGGTGATGTCTAGGAAGGGGTGTCAACTGTGATCTCATTTTTATCTATGAGGTCCTGGACATAGTGCTTGAGTTTCATGCACTTCATGGTAGCATGTCCCTTAACATGATGATAGTCACAATACTCATTGTCCTTATACCAGGCCGGCTTGGGTGTTGACTCATCAAATGGATGAGTTTGTAGATATACAATCAGGTTGGCACTAGCCATGTGATGGAAAATAACATCCAGGGCTCTCCAAGGGGTGTAAATGTGCACTTCAGAGTATTCTGAATATGGGGCTTGTTCTATCCTTGAGTGATAGATATGGCATTGTCTTGATTGGTGAGTGGTTGACAAGGTGGTTTCTGGTAGGTGGGTTTTTGTTGTTGATAGATGAGTGCTTGCTGTTGGTATGGAGAAGGATTGGGACTGGCTACAACAAGTTGGATGTTCCTGGTATCTATGGCTCCGTCAGTGACCACATTTTTGTTCTTGTTCCAGTAGCGAGATCGGTCATTGTTAGATCTATCTTGGGATCTCTCCTTGTAATGTTTAATGGTACCATCATCCAAAAGACCTCATTCGATGTCCATTCCTTTCCCCTTGATGTCTTGGTAAGTCTGAATATAATTCATTATCATGAAATGGGATAACTTCAGATGCAAATTATCAATGAATATCTTGGTAAGGTGCTTCTCTGGTGGTTGGTATGACAATCTCATGGTGAGATTTTTCCATTATTACAGGTAGTCAGCTAGAGTTTCACCTCCCTTTTGCTTAGTATTGCATAGGTCTAGCAAGAAGAGCTCATTCTCAACGTTATGGGTGTATTGGGCCACAAATTTTTCTGAGAGTTCAGCAAACGTGGAGATAGACCCATATGGTATTTTATATAACCAATTGAGGGAAACCCCTCCCAAACTCTTGGGGAAAAGGTGCAGTAGGTATATGTCATTGTATGCCACGTCTTGGCAAGCCATTTAAAACTCCTTGACGTGGCTAACTAGGTCTCCTTTCCCTCGATACTTGTCAAACTTGGGCATCTTGAAATTTTTAGGGAAGGGAAGTGTTGTGATTGATCTGTCAAAAGGGTATGAACAAACTTCTTCAAACTTGAAGGCTTTTCTCCCTGTGCCTACTTGGAGTTCTTTGAGGGCATTCTTTACTTCCTCCCATTCTAATTTGATAGGTGCTGGGGTGGGTACTCCCATTGAGAATAGATCTGATGGTGTAGGTGAATATGGGGGGATATGTGGAGGATATGGTGAGCTTGGGTAGGGGGATTGCCCAACTAAAGAGGTTATCTAAAATGGATTTTGGCTAGCCTGTTGGGTGATTTATTGTTGATGTAAGGTTGAGGCATGTTGCTGGGTGGGATATGGTATGACTTGCTACTATGGGATGAGAGGGTTGGTTTGCAGCACTGGGAAGTACTATTTTTGCAAGGGGAGTTGGTAGAACAGTTGCTATTGGGACTGGTGATGAACTTGGCTGACATAAGAGGGGTGCATACCCACATTGCTGAGAAGGGGGATAGTAGCTTGGGTATGCAGTATGGGTAGTTTTATGAGGGAGTTAGTGGGATGGGTAGAGCCGAGTTGTTGTGATTGTAGAGGAGTGGTTTGTTGAGGGATTGGTGGCATAGATAGATAGTTGGTGAATGTGGGAAAAGATGCAACAAAGGGAGGTGGAGGTGGTTGTTGCACTACTTGGGGGAAGGTTTTCTACTGAGGGGTTGTTTGGAATAGATGCCCATGTGTAGATATGCCCATGGCATTCATTTTTTCTTGGTTGAGGCTCCAAGTGGCACCAATCCCTGCTGAGGGTTGTCATGCGGAGGTTTCTACAAACGTGGGTGGGAAAGTGGGATTTTGTGATGCAAGTGGAGGGTTCTGGGATGTCATGGGTGGCATTCCTATCATGAAAGTGACTTGTTGGGCCTTCATGCCAGAAATAGATGTGGGAGGGGGAACTTGTGTGGCTTGGGATTGTGGAACGGACTGGTTAGATGGGGGTGGGGTAGCTTGTGTTACTCCTTGTGGATGGGGTGTTGCAGTGGGGGTCTAGCTTATGACAAGTGTAGGTATCATCTATGTAGTAGCTTGTGTGAGGGGGGGTGGTGCTTATGTGGATACTTGTGTTTGCACAACTACTTGTGCAGAAGTAGGTGGGGGTGGTGAACCCATAATGGAGAGAGGCACAGTTTGGGGGGTGCTTTGGATGGCAAGAATTGTTGTGCTGGGTTGCAAGAGATGGGAGAGGACTAAAATTGTATGGGATACTTGCATGGTTGGATCATGGATTTGTTGGATGACAAAGGGGTTAGTGTTTTTGGTGATATGGTAGGGTTTCATGGGGTCAAAAGTGCATAAATGTGGTGGAATGAGAGTACCCTCTTGAGTGTAGTTTTCCAAGATGGCGAGGTGATGATTGCGCTTACCATCTATGCATGTCCTAGAAGACACATGAAAGCTTCCATGGAGTTGGTGGTAGGTGTCTCATTGGGATCTTCCCACACATTTTTAACTATTGGTTCTTGAGGACCATACATCACCATCATACCCATGGGGTCATTTGGATCCGCTGAACTAGTGGCTTGGTTGGGATCCATTCCTTTCCTTTTCTTTGATCGTGTCTCAACATGCATGAAAATGCAAAGTCCTAAGATGAGGGAGAATGCAGATGTATCAAAGGGATGCTGGCGATGGGATTTTAGACCTATATGAGGTTGGTGATAAGCTAGGTGTAGGAGATGAGGGATTTTGATGATGGGTTTCTTTAAGGGATCGTGATGAGCTACCTTTCCTAATGTGGGATCAAAATATGTGAGATTTTCATCCTTGAATAGAATTGTGATTTTTAGATGACAGGATCCTTACTAGCGTGAACCAATCTCTGGATCTAGATGATGAGGTTCACAAGAGCAAGTACTAGCTACCCTAGACAAGGTTTAGTCAAAGGGTGCAACTAAGATTTTAATTCTAAGGATGAGGTTTGGGTACTCAAGGTGAGTCCTTGGATGTGATGAGGATTTAGGATGATGATCTTGGATAAGAGGTGATACTAAATGATGCTTCCTAAAAAGGTGATGCAGATGTTCCTATGGGACTATCTAAGATGCAAGGATGTTGAGACAACTTCACAGTTTTGGAGAAGGGTGGAGATTGTGCCTACTAGTCTTCACTCTCTAATCTGAAAAAACAATGATCAACTCAGATTCGAAAGGAAAATTTCTTGATTCATGCATTGTATTCTATGTTATCCAATTTGGCTTGATACTTCTCTTCTTCTTGGGCTGTAGTGACAATGGGTTGGTGATCCTTGAGTTTTCTTTCGACAACTTTCTTCTCTCAATACACATGGGGCATTGGTAACTTAGCTTTCTTGTGTTTCACGGGCTTGGTCATATGTCAAAAATATATCTGCTCTCTGAATACTGGAATAGATCAAGCTAGGAAGTGATTATGGTAAGTATACCTTGGCTTGGTTATGAACAAACTTGACTTCACTTTTAGGATAGTTGACAAAGAGTCCCACAAGAGACAAAGCAATTTTGTGGGAGAATAGGAAAATGATCTCTTTGGAAAAAAAATTTGTAACTTCAATTTGTATATGTTTGAACAAATGTTTTCATGGGGTTTGATAATGTCAAGAACACACACAAGCAATTTCTACCTATAAGACAGGCTAGTAGCACAACCTTTGCCCACAACTTGGTATCCCAAAAGAGGAATACATATGGTGAGTAATCTTCAAGTGACTCAAGAAACCACTTGGGTCAGTTTTTGCACAAATATTATGATACCTTCGAGAGAAAATCAGGTGGGCTTTTGATTAATGGCTTCTAGTAAGATCCATGGCGTCCCCCCAATCAATTTGTACGCGTGTGACTCACTTAAGAGCCTAGTTGACCATGCCAAAATTATAGGGATATTCACCTACCTTGAGCTACCATCAACATGCCTCACCTAAGCTTGAGGGGATAAGGCAAGAGTTTTCTCAACACTTTGTTTATATACTGATCGGGGAATTACCAGTTTGAGGTCATTCTCTAAAGAGGAAGTGCTTCTCTCTAGACAGGCCTCGCTAGAAGTGTTGTCAATTAGACTTGATGTTCCTCTTTACCCAAGATCCATGAAGGCAAGGGGAGAGGATACAGATACAAGTGGATTGCTTCCACGTCACTTACCCAAGATCCGTGAAGGCAAGGGGAGAGGATACAGATACAAGTGGATTGCTTCCACGTCACTTACTTTAACAAGGTTTTGCAAAGAATTTAAAAGCTCTAAGGAAGTGTTGAAATATACTCCTTCAACACACCAAGAAGTATTTATTTCCAAATTGAACCTAGTTTAAGCTAAGTGTTTTCTATTCTAGAACATCAAACACTTATTTTTAACATGCAAGGTTCTTTGAAAGATAAATGACAATGCTTGAAAATGGAAACTGCTTTGCAAAAACAAGAAAAAGTGTTACTCCTTTTAGCATTCAAGACTTTGTTCCATTCTTTTTAAGCACCAAATCAAAATGTTTTCATTGCATTGACTGATTATCCCTTAAGAATTCAAGATTAAGTTTTGATATATTTTAAGCACCAAAAAGAGATGTATTTGATTGTTCGTCTTAGCATTTGTTTGTTTTAAAACCCAAATAAAAAAGGTGTTGTGTAGGCATACAATGTTCTTTTTAGTGCACCAAAAATAAAATGAGTTAATTCTATTTAAAAATTTTAACCTGCATTCCTGCAAAAACCTTCAATCTCGCAAATAGAAAATCGCGTTCCCGTAGACCATACTAGTGATCCTGCAGGATTGTCATAGATAAAAAATAGATAAGAAGAAATAAATGCCGAAATGAAATCAATACTTGCAGACATGTTCCCGCACAATCAACAGGCAATCTCATGTTGTGGGAATGACAACATAAATTTTGAGGCTCTTAGCTATTGCCTTACGGCTTACAAAAGGTCAACAAACAATCCCGCCTGGACAAACAACATTCTCGCAATAGTAAATAGGCAAGACAACATTGCGAGAATGATGACATAGACTTCAAGATGGTTAGTTTATGCCTTATGGCTTACAAAAATCAATAGGCATTCTCGCCTAGTCAAACAACATTCCTACGTTGCGGGAATGTGATCCCGCAAAATGGGTACAAAGAACTGACTGGTAAACCAGGACAGAGAGCAAGAAAAAGATAGGATATTAGAAGTTTCTTTGCAGGAATGCATTCCCGCAGACCGTACAGGCGTTCTTGCAACCAAACAAGCGTTCTCGCGACCAAAACCGCGTTTCTGCAAAATTTTGTGATTTTAAATTTCATCATTGTGTAAAATTTGAGAGCGGGAATGCCTGCGCAAATGTGTCTTCTTCGGCCTCCAACCTGCAAAATACCCAAAAAAAACCCTTGCAAAGCACTCAAACAATAAAAAATGTTAGCATTTGGGTTAGTTTTGCAAAGAAAAATGGATGAGAAAGATGAAGAAAATGACCCTAGAAGTGGGTCCCACTGGGCGTGCCAAAATGTAAGTATCTAAAATGTAGTGTTAAAGAATATGAAGCAAGCTAAACATTCAACAAAACAAGCTAGATAAGCACTTAAGATTAGACCAAAGAAAGCTTAAACTAAAAACTCAAAAGCAATGCAAACCTTCCTTGTTGAATAGATGTTGTCCAAATGATGGAGATATGTGTGCTCGAATGCTAATGCTCAAGCTTCAATAGAGATTTTGGCATTATAATAGTAGCTTGGTAGTTTTTAGGCTCTCAAACTAGCATTATAACTTTGCATAAAAGATGGATGAAAATGAAGGAGAAGGAGGTTCAATTTAAAGGATTATGGAGGATGAATGGATGGTCAAGATGCAAACTTGAGGAAGGGTTGAGATGCATCCAAGAGAGAGCACATGGATTGTGCTTTCTCAAATGCATAGCATTGTGGCCAAATCCTTGAGGAATGTGACCATTTTGGGAGGTGTGAGAGGGGACAAATGTGTAAGAGATGTGTAAGAACCTTTATAGTTGACATTGGAGGATGTGGTGATGTGACATGAGAGTTGACTTTGAGTTGTCTTAGCATTTCTTAATCCTTGGATTATGATTGTACAAATGTTTAAGGGGTGATTAGGTTTGGATTAGAGGGTAAGTGGGGGATTAGGAGGATGTGATGGGAGGAGAGAGAATGAGTGGAGGGTTAGATTAGCTAATCATGGGTCATTGGCTAATTAAGTAGGATTAGTATGAGATTTAGAATTAAGTATTTTATTTAATTCCAAGTGGGAGGAAAAAAGGGTTTATGAATTAATTTATTTAGATAAGTGTGTCCATTTAAATTAATAGAAGAATAGAGATTTAATTAATTATCAAACTATAGGTTTGTCATTTAGATAATTAATTGGACTATAGTTAATTAATTAAATTAATTAACTAGGGGATGACATAAATTAATCAAATAATAATATTTAATTAATAAGATGTCCTAGGAGAAAACTAAATAAGATTACTAAATAATGTAATCGAATTTAGGTGTCTACAGTACCTTTCCCAGATTTTCCCTTTTGTTCATTATGAGTTACCTTTGGAGTCGTGTCAGGTGCTTTAAGAGACTCTATCTTGGTATTATCTTTCTACATTATAGACTCAGTATTTAGAAAGTTATGTTGTTACATTATGGATTGTGTCTCGATGGATAAAGGCTTGATCACCGTTTGTGATGTACTCTTTTCTTGATTGCTTATGCACTCATAATTCTAGAATGCTCTATGTTTGAAATAAGATTAATTGAATTCAATTGATCTTTATGATAATTCTATTGTGTGCATGTTTCGTGGAGATTGAATTAGTGTAAGGAAACTAAAATAATCTAGGGTGAACTATATATTCTAATGTAGTTAAATTAATATTTTCCATGTGTATATGATTTCTAGAAGAATGTCGTAAAGAGGTGTGTTGTGGCAAGAATTGAGTGGGTTGAATGTACCTCTACCGAATACTGAAATGCTCTATTAGATATGAATGCTTGCACAAATGACCATTTGAATCTATTCTATGTTGAGATATGGATTAATAGAAAAAATGATTATTAGGTCTTGATGTTGAGTAGGAGATTTTGCATAGTGTGATTTGATGTTATAGTAATGCGAGAAAAGAAAAATAGTTGAAATGTTGCTTGTAAATGAATTGGGACATATTCTATAATTTAATTTTTAGGTCTCAAAGTTATGGTATTTGATGAATCATTTAATTTTGAATATTATACCCTAATATCATGTTTTTGCACAAAAATTTAATGTGAGATGATTAGGGTTAGGAAGTTAGGGTAATTGATATACTTATGTGTTTTGAATTAACTTATTTTAAAAATTGGGAAATATATTATTGAGATTTCATAAATTTCTTGTGAAAAAGTGTGGATGCAATTGGAACTGTATGATGTGGTTGAGAGTGATTATTATGATACATTTATATGTATATGTTATTTGACCTTTCATGAGCTACTGATATTTTGTCAAGTGTGCAGGTGAGACCATGGAATAAATAAGGAGAAATTAAAGATGGATGTATGTAAAAAATCTTGTTAAGCCAAGGTTATCTCCAAGGGGAGAAATAACCTCATTGTGATGTGTATTGTTATAAAGTAATGTTTGAATGTAATATTTAAATGTGTTTATTTTTATATTTAAATTTATGTCTACTTGGCATGCCATGTGTGTAGTGATGTGTTGTACCCTTTTTTTGTGGTGTCAATTGACACATGTGTTGTGATTTGGCATAGCCAAGTGCATTGTATATGAGTTGTCTTCCACCTTTGAGTCATCTTGTAGAATCCCAAGGTTAGGTATTTTGGTTGTTGAGCCTTGAGTGGGAATCTTTTACAAATTTTCATGAGTCAACTCTTAGTGGACTTTTGAGAGGCAAAAAATAACTCAAAAGGCTAGTTAAGGTTAAAAATAGACTACCCCATAGGTGCACCTTGGGTTGGGGGTCAAATTTTGACCAATGAGATGTTTTTTGACCATTTTTGCCCCTTCAAAAGATGCCCTTTTGTAAAGTGGCGAATTTGGGATGTGTGCCAAGTCTTCTCCTTATTTCAATTTTGAATTTCCCTCTTGTTGAGAGAGAACCCTAGGTGAGTGTGTCCAATCACTTTTTAGGTTAGGTAGGGTTTGCCTTTTTAGTGGGTTGGAGGGAAATTTGGTAGGTTGATTGCCCACTCTCCAATTTTTGGAGACTTCTTATGGACTTAGGAGCTTTTTGGTTTTGGCTTAGCAAGGAAGAAGACTTGTATGAAGGGAGCTCTTCTCAACTCATTTTTCCATAGCTTGGATTGAGGTTGGTGGATTTTGACTTGGAAGGCTCTTTTTTTTCCTTTTTTGTAATATGCAGATTTTTATTACTATGTGTTTGTGTAGCTTTGTGAAGCTTCATGTGTGTTTTAATGGCTTCTTGATAATGTTTATTTTTTTATTTTTCTTTTAGTGTTGTTTTCTTTTTGGGGCGTGCAAGACGAAACTCACCCTTGGGAGGGAAGAGAGCCTTGATGGGTGAAGGGCTAGAGTTGGGAATGCCCATCTAGTGTAGAGTCCTTCCTCAAGGAGGAAGGGGATGAGGCATGGATGTATGGGAATCCATGTTGCCATTATTGTGAGTTTTATTTGGGGGTCATAAGGGTATTATTTTTGTGAAGGATAATGAAGGGTTGATGGTTATTGTTATGGCCTTGTCAAGGCAATGTAATTAGATTTTTGGTCTTGTTGAAGGCATGTTTTTTTATTGTAGAATGGATTCTCCTATTTGGGTAGATTCCACCTTCACCCCTTTTATGGGTCCAAGGTGACCCATTGTGTGTATACCCTTGGGATGAGAATTTTATGTATTTGTATACTTGCTGGTTTTATGTGAATGTGCAATGTAGAGTGATCGTACTCCCTCATCCATCTTTGTTTCCCCAAGCTTGGGGGTGGCCATCTATGGCCTAGGTTGGGAGGTGAGCCTCCATGGTCTTGTGGCTTCTTCTTGCAGATTTTCAAAGGAATAAGCTTGTTGGTTTTTGTGATGAGAAAAGAAGATTTAGTCATAAATTACTTGCAGATTTCTTTTATGTGTAAAAAGGGCTATAAGCCTTGTGTAGAAAGTTGGGTATAAAGGCCATGTAAATGCCTTTTAGCATGTAAAATGCTTGTAAAAAGAATGTAATTAAATGATAATGTTCCTCCTACTATTTCTATGTAGTTTGAAGCATGAAAAATGTGAAATTATGCATTCCTTATGCTTAAAAGAAAATTAAATTAGAGGCTGGCTTGTTTTTCCTCATGCATGAAAAAGATATGTTTTTCCTTTGAATGCAATCACACTCCTATGTTTCCATGTTTAATTCTAGTATGTTATGGAAATAGAAAGAAAATGTGGCATTTACTTATTTATAGCCTTGGTAGAAATGTGTTCCCTTTTCATGATCATGTTAGCTCTAACATAAAGTATTGTATATATACCTACGTGTATATTCTTGGGTATATATACATAGTTGAACATAATCATTTGAGAAATATTTCTATGTTAACTTTAAAAAAAAAGGATTTTTCTATCCCTCTTATTTCAAGTTTATCCTCAAGGAAGTATATTAATCTTTGTGTGTATATATTCATAATGTACATTTTCTATTTAGATACACTTGATATATTGATTTCTCCTTGTAAAAAAAAAGAAGTATTTGAATGTTAAATATATATATAGATATATATATTTAAGTATATTAATATATATAAATATATATGTACCTAATTATATTTTGTATGTTATTATATAATTTATATATACATATATTATTACATATTATATAATATATATATATATATATATATATATATATATATATATATATATATATATATATATATATATATATATATATATATATATATATATATATATATATATATATTAATATACATAATATATAGTAATATAAATATATATATAATATTAAATAAAACTAAACTATATAATAAATAACGTAATAAATGAAATATTATTAAAAAAAAAACTATTAAAAAAACTATTTAATTAAACCCACGGGGGGGAGGGGGGGCACCTGTGCCTACCACTTCCTACAAAGGGAGTGGTGACACAGCCTGCCACCGTCCCTTTGGGGCGGTGAGCAGGGAGCCTTTCGCTTCCCTAAGTGGGGTGCAGTTGGGCTCAAAGCCTCCGCAAACCCCACTGGGGAGAGCGGCGGCTCAACCCGTTGCCATAGGGGAATGGAAGGGACCGGTCTGCCTTCGGTAGCCGGTGGCCCCCCTCCAAACCCTTTTCTTTTTAATTTTTTTTTTTGCAAGAGAAATTGCTTTGCGAACCCTGCAATATTTAAAAAAAAAAAAAAATCGAAAGTTATAATGTTTTAACCCCCCCAAAAAACATGATTGAACAATAGTTGTAATAAAAAATAAACGTATACTATGTAGAGTAGAAATACTGGTAGCATACGAAAAGCATATGCTTGCAAGATCTTTAAAAAAAAAAAAAAAACATTATCTCTGGCAGCTTCGTTAATTCTTTCTTCAAAAACATATTTGCAACATACAATATTCTGATGACAAAAAAATAAAATAATAGTATATTAAAACAAAATTTAATAGATTGATATAAATGTTTGGTAAGGCAAAATATAAATAACAAAGAAGTATTTCTAATGGATAACACAAAGGTTAATCTCTGTGTCCATAACATAGATTGCAATCTGTAAACCTAAAACTGAAATCTCTTTACTATAGTCCAGATTTTGTATGAATCTAATAAACTAATTTATTTTTTATACCTTGATATATTGTTGAGGATGCCTTGTAGAGATCCGATAAAATATGGTCTCTAATCCTCCATTGAAGATTGTAGCCTTGCATATATACTTTTATGTATACTCCTTGAAACTTCTTTTCTTCAATTTTTCTCATGGCTCAACCTGCATACCCAAAATATAGAAATTAGGGTTTTGGCCATGTTTTATTTTTGGGCCAAATCCTAATTTCAAAATTAGGGTTAGGTTTGGCCTTGGAGCCAAATCAATTTTAAATTTTATTTTGATTTTTTTTTTAATTTGATATGTCAAATTAAATATTGGTATCAGTATTTAATGCTAATTGACTTTTTCCTAGCTCTTTTAAAATTTTGATTTTAGAAATATTATTTTATTTAGTTTTTGAGTTCCAAGATTTCTTATGATTTACTTTATTGGATTTTAAAATATTTGGCCATTAAATGACATTGATTTATTTTCGAATTTTAAAATGTTGAGAATTAATTATTAGGTCTTTATAATATTTTATTATTATTTTTAGAGATTTGAGATTTTCCTAATTTTGATTTAATATATTTAATTATTAGTTGAACTTTATTATTATTTTATTATAGTTTGGGAAAATTAATTGATTATTATTTTTTTTATGACTTTTATTATTTTCTTTTAATATTTGGACTATTAGGGGAATAAATAATTTGTAAGTCCTAGGAGGGACCTAGGTAAATTATTTCACCCTAATAATAATATTATTTATTTAATAATTATAATTCTAAATGTTTCAATCCCTTAATTTGATTATTATATTAATTAATTAGAAATAGTTGGTTAATTCTAGATATCGCAATAAGGTTATTAACATGATTATGTTTTATGTTTTATCTCTTATTTTGATCTTTTGCATATTAATCCTAAATGGTAACCTGGTATCTGTTAGGGGCCATTAGGGTTACAATTGTAATCGTTGAATTGTACCTCTTCATGATTGGACCCCTTGGATTTGTTGACCTAATCGTTGATCTTATTATATATTCTTAATTTTGATTATTGACTTGGGTTTATTCCATTTTAATATTTCATGGTTAAATCTACTTAGGGTTTCATTTAACTAATGTAGTCTCATGAACAAGGGATGTTGGCAAGACATCACATGCCATGATTCCCCTTGTGAGTGATATGTGTTGGTTGTTGCGTCTCTTTTTCGAGTATAGTATTCCCTAGTGTGTAACCTAGTTGATGTTTGTGTTTTAAAAAAATAAAATTATTGTGTGTTTTACCCTAATTTTTGGGCATGACAGATATCCTCTTTGTCTGCTATTTTTTCCTCTCCTTGATCTCCTATTAATATTAATTTGAAAGATCTTGTTTTACCATCTTCTATAGATTTAATTTCACAATGTTATATTTTAGAGGTGGGCGGGTGTATTTTAAGAGTAGAGAATCATTCCCCTATTTATATGTACATATATGCCCCTATGTGTAAGTATTTCCTTGCTTATATCTTATTTATATTTTCTAAGAGACCAATTAGAGGTTTTTAGTCATTGGCTAAGGGCGACTTCTCGTTTACTATCTTAAGGTCACATGGGGCTATGTCTGCATGGGCCAACTAGATTGTATCTAATGAACTTAACCTAGGGTTACTATATATTTTACCTCAGCTATCCTATGCCTGCTCTATCTTTGTCCACTCCTTGGTTGGCTAGTTTATCAACTACCATATTTCCTTCTTTGTATATATATGATTAATGGTAAAGTGATCTATAAGTTTGGGAATTTCAATAGCTTGTTTAACATAGCCATTTAGTTTCCAATTAGAGGTTTCTCCTTTCCTAATTGCATTGATTATCAATGTCGAATCTCCCTCAATCTCTAGTTTCTTGATACCTATATTCCTTCTAAGTTTTAACCCTTCAAGTAGAGCTAAGAATTATGATTCATCATTAGTTTTAATTCCTATATGTTCATCTATAGGAGCTATCAATTTTCCATTACTATCATGGATGCATGCTCTTATACATACCACCCTAGGATTTCCTCTTGAAGACCCATTGAAATTAAGTTTGAACCAGCCTAGATCGGTGTTGTTCCATTTACCTTCAGACCTAAGTTTCTCAATATCCTTTTTTGATGAATCATCCAGTGTTGGAATCTTTAATCCCATCCATTTATTTCTAGTCCTATCATCTTGTATAGTAAAGGTTCTACCTTTCTTGCCTATGAAATTTCTACTATTAACTACTTTGACAATTATTTTTGATTAAGGTAAATACAGGTTTTGAAGGGGCCCCAAAACCCTGTAGAAAATGGTCACAAAAGATATTCTAAAAATCCCACTAAATAGAACGGATCAAGACCAAAGTGAGAGTTTTATAGCAGGTACCCACAACCTAGATGAAATAATGCATGAAACAGCCTTCATGCAAACCCAATAATGAGGCATATTAATGCCATACTTTAGAGTGCCTTAGGATAATATTTGCTATACCTTTTTGCTACGTTTTGATACATTTTCCACAAGAATCTTAAACTTTTCTGCTACTATATGGCATGCTGCCAACAGACATTTAATATGGTTTAAACATACTTAATATACTATGCTTGGATAAAATGCTAAATTTCTTGGTTCTAAAAGATATTGTTGTGTTTTAAATAAGTAGAGTAGATGTTTGAATGAGATTGATTATGCATTTTTTGGTAATTATTGTCATAAATATCTTATCCTAACCTTTAAAGGCATAGTGCATTGGAATAGCAAACGTTGTTTTGACCAGGTCTAGTGCATTCATCCATGGAGTGTTCCACCCAATCTCCCTACAACTTCAGTGGAAGAACATTCAATGCAGTGCCAGTTGAAGGAATAAGGTGGTAGTTTCAATGATGATTTAGGTGGCATGTTACTTTCTACTAGAGGATCTAGGCGCGAGTGGGAGTTGGATTTTCTATCATGACAATTCTCTCCTCCGCTTCGGGTTCAATCTGTTTAGTCTTTAAAGTTTTTCCCTCTTTCTAGTCATTAATGTTGTAATAAAGATCCACATGTTTCTACGATGCAGTTAGAAATTAGTTAGGAGTTTTTCCTTTAAATAAAGCCTTGCTCCTGTGTGAGCACAACAGAGAAGGGCATTGTCAAGATTATTGAAATAATTTTCAGATAGTTTCACTGTGTTATGAGAATTCTATACTTTGATATTCAATCAATAAAATGAAGTGTTGATATTCAGTTGAGTATAATTGTGATTTAGTATACTCATCCAAGGGGGCCCACTTGGTGAGAAATCCATAGTAAGATAGAATCATTTCCTACATTTCTGTTGATTAAGTGCCAAGTGTTGAATTGCTCCTGTAGCCAAAGCTACAGACCGGATAACGCCTCCTATAGCCAAAGTCATAGAAAAATAGAAGTATCATGGCATAGTTTGTAAGAATCTTCATATCTTATTGACAATTATACTTTTGTAGTTTCTATTCCAGCACTTACTTTTCCACAAACTTTAGCTTAAGCATTACTTTAGCATTCATTTCCTGCAATTATAGTATAGTTTTCCTTCAACATTTCCTTCCTGTAGCAATGATAATGTGTGGCTGAATGATTCTTGGTGCATATACTTTGCTGGCCCATTTCAAGTAATAAGTCCCTAGTCTGACTTACTAAATGAATTTCCATAAAGAGGATAAGTTGCTCGGTTGGATGTCCAATCTCTGAGTTCAGAATTATACCTAGCTTCTGAACCTTTATAGGAAGTGATCATTTTTGGCACCGTTTTTGGGGATGGTGCCAAACCAAGTCTTCAATAAGCCATTCTTAGACTTTTTTTCATTTCCAATTTTTTAGAATACATTGCTTTTAGAAGAACTTTGTAAATCACATTACTCCCTACTATATGTATGCATAACCAAAGAAGTGATGCCAGAGGATGGTACTTGCCAAACCAATTCAATCATCCATTGGAGGAAGAGAGTTCATTTGTTGATGCCACCATTGACCTCCCTAAAACCACATCATCCTCCTCATCCTCTGAAGAAGAACAGGTAGATTCTTTTGAAGAGCAACCTAAAATTAACAAATTTGCAGACGTCTTCGCTCATCTAAGAGCCCACTTTCCTGAAAATCTAGTTAGATAAGAAAACTCATTACAGCTAGTCATATACCAACCTCCTTATCAACCGCCTCTACGACCACTAAATCCTTCTAGGATGGCTAATCCCCCTACCTTTCCATTCCCTATTACTAACCAACAGGACAATAACAACCTTAAAAACATACCCTCTTCTGCCTTGCCAAAATTCTACAGTTTAGTAACAGAAGACCCATAAACCTTTCTCTTCAAGTTTGATATCCTGTGTAGAAGTTATGACTACACCTCTAATTCTCACAATCTCAAACTCTTTCCTGTGACTCTTAAGGAGTCTTCTTTTCATTGGTTTATGAGCCTAGGAATGGATTTTGTCCATGATTGGGCAGGGATGCAAGATGCATTCTTGACCAAGTATAAGGAATATTGTCAGGGAACTGATATGAGAGGAGAAGACCTCTTTAAAATGACTCAAAAGAAGGATGAGTCACTTGAAGACTATATCTCATGGTTCATGTATATTCTACAAAGGAATACAAAGCATGAGCTTAATGAAGAATCTCAGAAGCTACTATTTCTTAGGGGAATATATGATGGATGCATTGAAGCTTTAGATTTGATGGCAAGAAGGGACATAACTCAATCCAGTTGGGATGACATAAAGAAAATATGCCTCAAATACTCACAGGCTATTGGGAAAAGAGGAAGAGGATACAAACCAACAATAAGGACAAATGGTTCAGGTGCTTTTCGATTAGAGATAACTTGTCTCTTATCTGACTTCAAGAAAGATATCATCAACAATATGGCCATGTAGCTAGATACTCTATAGGAAAAGAAGAAGCATGAGGAAGAAAAGGATATGTTAGCAAGATTATGTCCACACTGTCAGCAAAAGAAGAGAGATTGTCGGTGTAAACTAGTTGCAAATATGGAGGCCACCCAGATGCCAACTAACTACAAACCAGTTGAGCCAGGGGATGATCAGCTATTCTTTGTTGCTCAAAGACATCCATGGGCACAATGAAAAGGTATGCCTCAGGACCCACTTACATTTAGTAATCCATTTTATAGAAATCAATGCAAACCTTCTATGAATTATCAGAATCCTCCCTGGAACAACTATCACCATTGACCTCCCTGAAACCACATCATCCTCCTCATCCTCTGAAGAAGAACAGGTAGATTATTTTGAAGAGAAACCTAAAATTAACAAATTTGCAGATGTCTTTTCTCATTTGAGAGCCCGCTTTCCTAAAAATCCACTCAAATAAGAAAACTCATTACAGCTAATTGTATACCAACCTCCTTATCAACCACCTCTGCAACCACTAAATCCTGCTAGGATGGCTAATCCCCCTGCCTTTCCATTCCCTATTACTGACCAATAGGACAATAACAACCTTAAAAACATACCCTCTTCTACCTTGCCAAAATTCTATGGTTTAGTAACAGAAGACCCAGATACCTTTCTCTTCGAGTTTGATATCCTGTGCAAAAGTTATGACTACACCTCTGATTCTCACAAGCTCAAACTCTTTCTTGTGACTCTTAAGGAGTCTACTTTGCATTGGTTTATGGGCCTAGGAAGGGATTTTGTCTATGATTGGGCAGGGATGCAGGATGTATTCTTGACCAAGTATAAGGAATATTGTTGGGGAACTGATATGAGAGGAGAAGACCTCTTTAAAATGACTCAAAAGAAGGATGAGTCACTTTAAGACTATATCTCACGGTTCATGTATAGTCTACAAAGGAATATAGAGCATGAGCTTAATGAAGAATCTCAAAAGCTACTATTTCTTAGGGGAGTACAAGATAGATGCACTGAAGCTTTAGATTTGATGGCAGGAGGGGACATAACTCAATCCAATTGGGATGACATAAAGAAAATATGCCTCAAATACTCATGGGTTGTTGGGAAAAGAGGAAGAGGATACAAACTAGCAATAAGAAGGACAAATGGTTCAGGTTCTTCCCAATCAAAGATAACTCATCTCTTATCCGAATTCAAGCAAGATATCATTAACAATATGGCCATGTAGCTGGATACTCTACAGGCCAAGAAGAAGCATGAGGAAGTAGAGGCTATGTTAGTAGAATTCTATCCACACTGTCAACAGAAGAAGAGAGATTGCCGGTGTAAACTAGTTGCAAATATGGAGGCCACCCAGAGCCAACTAACTACAAGCCAGTTGAACCAATGGATGATGATCTATTATTTGTTGCTCAAAGACATCCATGGGCACAATGATAAGATATTCCTTAGGACCCACTTACATTTAGTAATCCATTTTATAGCAATCAATGGCAACCTTCTATGAATTATCAGAATCCTCCCTGGATAAACTATCACAATCAATGGAAAAATTACCCTAGTCCGCAATGGTAGAATCCTCAAGGGAGTTGGAAACAACCCCAAGGGGCTTGGAAACCACCACAGGGTAATTGGAAACAAAATCCTCAATGGTGAGGAAACCAGCAATGGCCACCTCAATCCCAAGGATATCTGAATCCACCTCTCCAAGCACCATAATAGCAAGCACTCTAACCACCACCAGCTGCTAATACTCAACCTCCAAAACCAACCCAATTGCCTATGCAACTGCAACCAAACTTGAACAATAGGCCTCCTGCACCTCAGCAAAATGTGTATAATACTGGTCAAATGCAGTATCCCATGCAATATCCTACCTATGCAATCACCCTTGATGATATACACCTTCGGTCTGGGACTACTCTTCCTACTCCTGAACATCCAATGATAACTTAAGTGTCCCAAGAGGAGCCCGTACAAATAAAAAATATTATTCCTCTTCCACCAAGGCAGCCTATTACTGATCAAAGTCGCCCTACTGGACCACCTTTCCCACCAAGGTTGTAACCAACCAATCCTAAGTCTACTTCAGAAACTGAATTTAATATCCTTGATCAATTGAAGAATGTCAATGTCCATACCTTTATTTCAAGCAATTAAGGATGTACTCACCTACAACAAAGCCATAAAAGAAGCCTACTTTAAGAAGCCTGGTCACAAGAAAAAGGATCCTCAGATAGTGCATGTGTTAGGAAAGCTCGCTGACATCATGTTAGGCAAGCTTACCATCCCCAAATATTCTGACCCAGGCATCCCTGTTGTTGAAGTCAATATTAATGGGACCACCATTAACAATGTATTGGTAGATCTTGGAGCAACTATAAATGTAATGACTAGGGATATAATGCAACAGCTTGGCATATATAACCTCTGCACCACTCCTACTGTCCTGCAGCTCACAGATAGTTCAACTGTAAAACCTGATGGAATGATTGAGGATATAGTTGTTGACCTTGCAACCTGGTCATACCCACTAGATTTCATGATCCTGTCACCAAAGGCTACTTTAGGAGGATATCCAATTATACTAGGCAAGCCTTGGCTAGAAACTGTTGATGCTCACATTGGTTGTCTCTCAGGAGATATGACCATTTTTGATGGCCAGCATACTCAGACTCTTTTCCTATATCCTCCTACTCAACCCCAAATGGACTTAGCCCCACCAATCTGGCCTAATATAGGAGAAGAATTTGAGGTTATCAATTCATTGTCAAAATTAATGATGATACAAAGGGACCCATTCCTGTAGCTTCAGGATGAAGACAAGGTAATCGCCCATATCCTAGAAAATCAATATGGATCAAGCCCAAATTCACTGGGTTTTTCTTCCAAAGACTAATCTCTGCAAGTTTTAAACCCAAATTGCCAATGGCCTTCTCTTGCAGCCAAAGAGCTCTATTACCAATTGATTCCCCGTGAGATACAGGTACCCTCATTTATAGATGCATCCATGATAGAGATGACTAAGAAAATAAAGGTCTCCCCTAACCATTACCTAAACATCAATGGAAAATTAACTAATCAACAAGAAGCATCTTTGATTGAAATACTGAAGGCCCATGTTAGAGCATTTGCTTGGGATTATTCTGATATGAAAGGTCTTGATCCAAAACTATGCACTCATCAGATCTATCTAAAAGAAGATAAACCTCTAGTAAGGCAATTCCAGAGGTGAGTGAATCCAGCCTTATGAGAAATCGTTAAAATAGAATTGCAAAAACTCCTCAACGCTGGATTCATTTACCCAATATCTAATAGTCAGTGGGTTTCTCTATTAGTAATTGTGCCAAAAAAAGGAGGCAAATGGTGTGTGTGTGTAGACTATAGGGAACTCAATACTGCAACCAAAAAGGACCATTTTCCTCTTCGATTAATTGACCAAGTATTGGACTCTCTAGCAGGCAAAAAGTACTTTTCCTTCCTAGATGGGTATAGTGGGCACAATCAGATCCAAATCTTTCCCGAAGATCAGGAGAAGACAACTTTCACTTGCCCTTGGGGAACTTTTGCCTATTTTGTTCTTCCATTTGGTCTTTGTAATGCTCCAGCAACCTTTCAACGAGTAGTTATCAACATCTTTGCTGACATCTCTCATGACTGTATGGAGATCTATATGGATGATTTCACAACCTATGGTGAAACTTATGAGGAAGCCTTAAGAAATCTAGACAAAGTCCTAAAAAGGTGTTAAGAACATAATCTATCCCTCAATAGCGAGAAATGCTTCATGATGATTCAAGAAGGGATAGTGCTTGGCCATTATATATTTGCAGTAGGAATACAAGTGGATCCGGCCAAAATTGAGATCATTCAAAACCTTCCCAAACCAACCAAGCAAAAAGATGTCCAAAGTTTTCTTGGACATGCAGGCTATTACAAAAGGTTCATAAAGGATTTCAATAAAATGGCTAGTCCCCTTCATAATCTACTTACTAAAGATTCATAATTTAACTGGACCTCAACTTGTGAAGCAGTCTTCCTGTAGCTTAAGATAGTCCTTACAACAACTCCAGTCTTATGTGGACTAAATTGGGAACTTCCATTCCATATACATACTGACACCTCAGATCATGCCATAAGAGTTGTGCTAGGCCAAAAAGAGGACACCATAGAACATGCTATATATTTCATCAGCAAGAATACTCAAGGAGCTAAACTGAATTATATGGTCACAGAAAAGGAGCTTCTGAAAATCATCTATGCACTCAATAAATTTCACCACAACATAATAGGGTATCAAATTTTTGTGCACACTGACCATGCAGCCATTAAATATCTTGCTAATAAGTCTACCATCATAGGCTGCTTAGCTAGATGGATTCTATTATTGCAGGAGTTTGATATCACTATAGTAGACACACTAAGAAAGTCCAATGTGGTTGTGGACTTCGTCTCACGATTGCAGAACATGAATGATCCACAAATTATTGATGACAACTTTGCTAATGATCATTTGTTCTCTATTTCAGCTAAAATGCCTTGGTATGTAGATATTGCCAATTACCTGGTCTCTCAAAAGGTACGTCCCTATTTCTCACCAAAAGAAAAGAGGCTCCTCATAGAAAAAACCTTTAATTTTTCATGGATTGTTGATTTTATATTGTATAATGGGCCTGATCAAATATTGAGATGGTGTGTAAGGGAGGATGAAACTTATGACATCCTTCATGCATGTCATAATGAGCCTTGTGGAGGACATTTTGTAGCCAAGATAACGACAATGAAGATACTAAATACAGGATATTATTGGCCAACACTCCATAGAGACACAGTCAACTATACAAGGAAATACAACCAATGCCAAAGGATGGGCATACCAACAAAATATGATGAAATGCCTCTCTTTCCACAGGTGGTAGTAACTCCATTTGATAAATGGGGATTAGATTTTGTAGGACCTATTACTCCATCTTCCAATGATAACTCCTACATCCTTGTATGTACTAACTATGTAACTAAATGGGTGGAAGTCTGTGCTATGAAACATGCTAGAGATAACAAAGTTGCTGAGTTTTTGTATGAAGAGATCTTCATGTGATATGGTGTTCCAAGAGAGATGGTTACAGATAAGGGTGCTCAATTCACTTCCACAATGATTACTACACTTATGAATGAGTATCAAATTCACTATAGGACATCAAGTCCATATCATCCATAGGTGAATGGGCAAGTAGAAGTTACAAACAAGGAAATTGAGGCTATTTTGACCAAAACCATGTGGCTACATAAGAAAGATTGGAGCACTAGGTTGCAAGAAGCAGTATGGGCATACAGGACAACCAAGAAAACCACAACTAGTTTCACACCATTTGAGTTGGTTAATGGAAAACATGCTATCATGCTGATAGAGTTTGAGCATAAAACATTGAGAATGATGTTATAGTTGAAAATTGTTCTTCCAGCAACACAACGCGATAGGATCCTACAACTCAACTAGATCAATGAAATGAGAAAGGATGCATTACAACACACAGAGATGATCTAGGTCCAATGAAAATGGTGGCATGATTCCTACATCCTAAACAAATGATTCTCTCTTGGTGACTGGGCCCTCCTGTATGATTCTCGCGATCAGGAAACCCAAGGTAAGCTTAGTACCTGATTGATAGGTCCCTATGAAATAGAAAATGTTTATGCTAATGGTGCAGTTCAACTATCAATAATTGACCCAGTACGTTTCAAATTATTGGTAAATGGGCATAGAATCTGTCTGTATCATAAACCACAAACAAAAGCTAAGTTCCTGTGGCAGTTTGAGATTTCTCCTGTCAATGCTAAACCTCCTGCAACAAACCACGATCCTATGGCCATTGAACCCACCACACATTCTGAACCTCCTCTAGCTGAAGACATTCAAAAGGAAGATTGGTTATCCTCCTGCAGGTGATTCTCCTTCCACTGAACCAAACATCCAATCATCCCTTTAATTCTGCATGCATGCAGTCCTAATAAATTTTTCATTTTTTGTGAAAATATTCTTTTCGATAATAAAAGCTCCATCTCATCAACTTTCTCATCACTCCACATTCATCTATCATGTCATGTCTTTTCCACCCTGTACTTCTCATTCTATGATAAACGTCATCTGATATTTTTTTATTTCAACATTTATGACACCTTGACATCAGGTACGTGGTCATCTTTTCTTTCAAATACTCTGTACTTATTTACACATCATTATCTTTTATGTTTCATTTAATATAGTAGTTATATCTGAGCATGGCTTTACTTTTTAAACCACGCAAGTGAGGACACCTGCATCATTTTTGTAGGGGGTGGTACATTGGCATGCGATTAAAAATTTGCCCACTATTTTGAATTAATTGTCATTAATAGCATGCAAGTCGTAAGCCTGATCATTAATCTACCAACCTTGGATTTCAATCTCTTTTATAAAAACCTTGAAAACCAAAGCTAACTTCAATTTTCACATTCTCTGCATCTTTTATTTTCACCCTTACCACACAAATAGAAAAACTCTTTGAATTAGTCTAGAGTAAGGATTTTGGGAGCTAGGAAATTGTGAAAAGATTGAAGTCAAGAATAGGGGGTTGCAGAGATTTTTAGTAAATATAGGTGGACAACCTATTCGATCAGAGCCATTAAGTCACACACCACTGTTGTAGGATCAAGCTAGTGTTTGTGAGTTTAATCATGTGGGTTGGCTCAGTTACTTCATCAGGTTAAATGGTTATGATGAGGCTATTATAGTAGAATTCCTATGGAAATTTAGCAATGGCGTAGCATATGTGAAAGGGTTGTGAATTGAAGCTTCAGAAGCACAAATAGCATAAGTCTCTGGACTTCCTGCTATCGAAGAACCTTTTCTGCATGGGTATGATGCACGCGCAGCCAGAGCTGAATTCTCCTGCTAGCAGATACCACATTGGAAAGTAGTAAACAAGGTACCAAAAGGCTCTCTCTTCCAGGAGATTTCCCTCAATTTTTTGTTCATATTATCATATATATCACTTGCAAGGGAAGGTTTTATTTTTTGCATGTGGTACATTTTAAATTGTTAAGCCATTAGCGGCATGGGTGGTTAATTAATATTCCCAATGTTCTATATTCCCTGTTAAATTTGAGTTCTAAGGAAGTAAGGAAGGGTAGGAAAAATGTTGTTACCCATCATGGGTTGATCAAATTACTAGTAGAAAAGGCCCTCCGTGATAATTCTCCTATGAATTGGGATGAATTTCTCGTTGCCCCTCATGTTTAACTAAATAGGGAAAGACCAGAACCCGTAGGGCCAAATCCTGAGCATCATGAAGCATAAGAAAATCCTACTGCTGAAGTTAGTCCAGAAAGAGTCAGGAAAACACTCCTTTACATCAAGAAGACGTAACAGAAGAAGCTCAAAACCCTAATCTGGGGGAAGAAAACATTGGGGGTTTTGAAGAAACTCATAGCCCACAAGGAGCCAATAAAAATGAAAATTAAGGGGAAAGAGAAAATGTCTGGTTATGAAATAGGTGGTAGCCCTATTCATTCTATGACCACATCTGCCTCAGTAAAATCCACCCCGCAGAAGTGTTCAACAATGTCAGAAGAGCACCCAGTATGATGTAGTGTCCATTTGAATTCAAAGAAAAAGAAAAAGAACTCACCTAAAATGGTTGGCTCAAGTCCAGAAGTTCTAAATAAGGAACCTATGAATCCAGATCCACAGGAAGAAAATCCAGCCATGGAAGAAGATGTTATGATGAAGGACCCTGCAGCCATGGTATAAAAAGAAACAACGAAAATGACTGATTTTGAAGTTTCCTCTTCTCATCCGGGCAATACACAAATAGATAACATACCACTAGCATCCACACCAGTTCACCAAAAGGAACATGAGATAGAACTAGAGCATTCAGTTCCACAAAAAAGTCAAAATTAGGTAACCATACATTCCTTGTCCTTGGATTATTTTCAGCAAATTTAGTATGAAAGGGCAATGTGAGTCATAGAGAGGGACAAATTAAAAAGGGAAATAGGTCAAAAGAAACAAGAAATTAGACTCCTATAGGGAAAGATAGATTTAGTTGTTAAGTTGGTTCCAAAGGTCATAGAGTGTCGACCTCCACCAAGGGTGTATGCTTTGTGCTTAAGGGAGCAATTTTCACTATTTCAGTTTATGATAATTGTCAAAGATTTGAATCCTGACATAGACACCCCTAAGTCCTTTATGGCTACATATGAAGTGTCACCTAAATTCACTATGTCATTCCCTCAAACACAGAATGGAATCCCTTGTTGTTTCTAGGTGACATACATTTGTCTGCACTACTCTCCTGGGTGAAAAATGAAATTTAATATGGAGAAAAATTAACCAGGTATAGGGCATTTGAGTAGAATATTTCACTTCCATTATGCCCTGAAAGTAAAACACCTAGATGCCTTTATTATGACTGGCTAAACATAGTCTATGGTTTTAAAGATTCCACCCATAGAAGAAGAATTCTAGAAAACTGGGAACAAGTACATGTAGAAGTTGAGAGACTATCTCTAGATGATGGAAACAGGGCCGCAGATCGATTACAATAGAGGTGGGCTAGGTTGGCTATGTCTCTAAAAAAGATAGAGCCCCACAACATCATAACTTCTAGGGCTGCCATGCAGAGAGTTCACTGGTACATAGAACTGGGCCGACAACCAAGACCTGAGTGCTGGATGCCTCTCACATTCCAACCTCATGTGCTCCTATGGCCATTGTATAGTTGTATAGATGATGAGTTGGATGAGGATGCAGAACTAAGCTGACGTGTCAGGGTGGACAGGATGAATGGATTATACTAGAAGGTGCGCAACTAGATGACCAGGAAAACATAGGAAGGAGACTTCAGAGTGCCAAAGAAGATTAAAAACTCTTCAATGCCTGAGGACAAACTCTAGTCTTCATACGGGGCAAAAATGATGAGGCATATTAATGCCATACTTTAGAGTGCCTTAGGATAATATTTGCTATACCTTTTCGCTACATTTTGATACATTTGACACAAGACTCTTATGCTTTTCTACTACTATATGGCATGCTATCAATAGACATTTAATATGGTTTAAACATAATTAATATAATATGCTTGGATAAAATGCTATATTTCTTGGTTCTGAAAGATATTGTTGTGTTTCAAATAAGTAGAGTAGATGTTTGAATGACATTGATTATGTGTTCTACTAATTATTGTCATAAATATCTTATCCTAACCCTTAAAGGCATAGTGCATTGGAATAGTGAATGTTGTTTTGACCAAGTCTGGTGCATTCATCCATGGAGTGGTCCACCCAATCTCCCTGCAGCTTTCAACGGAAGAACATTCAATGTAGCACCAGTTGAAGGAATAAAGTGGTAGTTTCAGTGATGAGTTAGGTGGCATGTTACTTTCTCTGAGAGGATCTAGGCGTGAGTGGGAGTTGGATTTTCTGTCACGACAATTCTCTCCTCCGCTTCGGGTTCAATCTATTTAGTCTTTAAAGCTTTTCCCTCTTTCTAGTCATTAATGTTGTAATAAAGATTCGACTATTTCTACGATGCAATTAGAAAGTAGTTAGGAGTTTTTCCTTTAAATAAAACCCTGCTCCTGTGTGAACACAATAGAGAAGGGCATTGTCAAGATTATAGAAATAATTTTCAAATAGTTTCACTGTGTTATGAGAATTCTATACTTTGATATTCAATCAATAAAATGAAGTGTTGATATTCAATCGAGTATAATTGTGATTTAGGATACTCATCCAAGGGGGCCCACTTGGTGAGAAATCCATAGTAAGATAGATTCATATTAGCTAGAATCATTTCCTACATTTCCATTGATTAAGTGCCAAGTGTTGAACTGCTCCTGCAACCAAAGCTATAGACTGGCTAATGCCTCCTGCAGCCAAAGTTGTAGAACAACAAAAGTACCATGGCATAGTTTGTAAGAGTATGCATATCTTATTGATATTTATAGTTTTGTAGTTTCTATTCCAGCACTTACTTTTTCGCAAACTTCAGCTTAAGCATTACTTTAGCATTCATTTCCTGCAATCATAGTATAGTTTTCCTTCAGCATTTCTTTCCTGCAGCAATGATAATGTGTGGCTGAATGATTCTTGGTGCATATACTTTGCTGGCCCATTTCAAGTAATACATCCCTGGTCTGACTTACTAAATGAATTTCTATAAAGAGGATACACTGCTCGGTTGGATGTCCAATCTTTGAGTTCATAATTATACCTAGCTTCTGAGCCTTTATAGGAAGTGATCATTTTTGGCACCATTTCCAAGGATGGTGTCGAACCAAGTCTTCAATAAGTCATTCTTAGACTTTGTTTTATTTCCAATTTTTTAGAATACATTGCTTTTAGGAGAACTCTATAAATCACATTACTCCCTACTATCTGTATGCATAATCGAAGAAGAGACACCAGAGGATGGTACTTTCCAAACCAATTCAATCATCCATTGGAGGAAGAGAGTTCATTTGTTGATGCCACCATTGACCTCCTTGAAAACATGTCATCCTCCTCATCCTCTGAAGAAGAACAGGTAGATTCTTTTGAAGAGAAACCTGAAATTAACGAATTTGTAGATGTATTCACTCATCTGAGAGCCCGCTTTCCTAAAAATCTAGTCAAATAAGAAAACTCATTACAGCTAGTCATATACCAGCCTCCTTATCAACTACCTCCGCGATCGCTAAATCCTTCTAGGATGGATAATCCCCCTGCCTTTCCATTCCCTATTACTGACCAATGGGACAATAAAAACCTTAAAAACATACCATCTTCTACCTTGCCAAAATTCTACAGTTTAGTAACAGAAGACCCAGATACCTTTCTCTTCGAGTTTGATATCCTGTGCAGAAGTTATGACTACACCTCTGATGCTCACAAGCTCAAACTCTTTCCTGTGACTCTTAAGGAGTTTTCTTTGCGTTGGTTTATGGGCCTAGGAAGGGATTTTGTCCATGATTGGGTAGGGATGCAGGATGCATTCTTGACCAATTATAAGGAATATTGTCAGGGAACTGATATGAGAGGAGAAGACCTCTTTAAAATGACTCAAAAGAAGGATGAGTCACTTTAAGACTATATCTCATGGTTCATGTATAGTCTACAAAGGAATACAGAGCATGAGCTTAATGAAGAATCTCAGAAGCTACTATTTCTTAGGGGAATACAAGATGGATGCATTGAAGCTTTAGATTTGATGATAGGAGGGGACATAACTCAATCCAGTTGGGATGACATAATGGAAATATGCCTCAAATACTCATGGGATGTTGGGAAAAGAGGAAGAGGATACACACTAGCAATAGGAAGGAAAAATGGTTCAGGCGCTTCCTGATCAGAGATAACTCATCTCTTATCTGACTTCAAGAAAGATATCATCAACAATATGGCCACGTAGCTGGATACTCTACAAGCCAAGAAGAAGCATGAGGAAGTAGAGGGTATGTTAGCAGAATTCTATCCACGCTGTCAGTGGAAGAAGAGAGATTTTCGGTGTAAACTAGTTGCAAATATGGAGGCCACCCAGATGCCAACTGACTACAAGCCAGTTGAACTAGCGGATGATCATCTATAATTTGTTGCTCAATGACATCCATGGGCACAATGATAAGATATGCCTCAGGACCCACTTACATTTAGTAATCCATTTTACAGCAATCAATGGCAACCTTCTATGAATTATCAGAATCCTCCCTGGATAAACTATCACAATCAATGGCAAAATTACCCTAGTCTGCAATGGAAAAATCCTCAAGGGAGTTGGCAACAACCCCAAGGGGCTTGGCAACCACCACAGGGTAATTGGCAACAAAATCCTCAATGGCAAGGAAACCAGCAATGGCCACCTCAATCCCAAGGATATCTGAATCCGCCTCTCCAAGCACCACAATAGCAAGCACTCTTACCACCACCAACTGCTAATACTCAACCTCCAAAACCAACCCAATTGCCTACGCAACCGCAGCCAAACCTAAACAATAGGCATCCTGCAGCTCAGCAAAATGTGTATAATACTGATCAAATGCAGTATCCCATGCAATATCCTACCTATGCAATCACCCTTGATGATATACACCTTCGGTCTGGGACTACTCTTCTTGCTCCTGAACATCCAATCATAACTTAAGTGTCCCAAGAGGAGCCCATACAAACAAAAAATATTATTCCTCTTCCACCGACGTAGCCTATTGCTAATCAAAGCTACCCTACTGGACCACCTTTCCCACAAAGGCTGCAACCAACCAATCCTAAGTCTGCTTTGAAAACTAAATTTAATATCCTTGATCAATTGAAGAATGTCAATGTCCATACCTTTATTTCAAGCAATTAAGGATGTACTCACCTACAACAAAGCCATAAAAGAAGCCTTCTTTAAGAAGCCTGGTCGCAAGAAAGAGGATTCTCAGATGGTGCATGTGTTAGGAAAGCTCACTGACATCATGTTAGGCAAGCTTACCATCCCCAAACATTCTGACCCCGGCAGCCCTATTGTCAAAGTCATTATTAATGGAACCACCATTAACAATGTATTGGTAGATCTTGGAGTAGCTATAAATGTAATGACCAGGGATATAATGCAACAACTTGGCATATATAACCTCCACACCACTCCTATTGTCCTGCAGCTCGTAGACAGTTCAACTGTAAAACCTAATGGAATGATTGAGGATATAGTTGTTGACCTTGCAACCTGGTCATACACCCACAACACCAGGAGAGGTCAAAGGCGTAGTCACCCCCACCAAACTAGGTGACAAAGCAGCCAAAGAGGCACTAAAAGGAGGACACACAAGAAATGAATCCTAACCAACAGAAGGAGTGGTGTAGGAGCACCTAGGTTCTTGGCCAACCTAGCTCCTAGATACCTAGTTTTGGCTTGTAGTGACTCTATCCAAGTCACTGTCCTTTAAGGACTTTTGTTTTTTTGTCTTAGTTAGTGAGTATGTTTGTAGTCCAATAAGGTTCTTAAGTAGTTGGGTTAAGTCCTAGTGATGGTCTCTCTAGACCAGGTGAAGACCCAAAGGATATGGCTTGTATGCCATTGGAATTTGCAACTCAGTTACAGGTGTATTTTGACTATGAAAAGGAATTAAATGAGTGAAATTAAGTGGAAGAAGGGTCCTAGAAGGATTGGGAAAGTCTAGAGAGTCTTTCTAGACCTCATGACTCAACCTTGACAAAGTTGTCAAGCAAAATGTACAAGTTGTCATGACAACATTTGGTCTAAAGTCTGTTCGAGCCTAGGAGTTAGTTATAGGTCTAATACTGACCAAGCTAGGTTGACTAAGCCTATTTATGGCTTGATTTTGTCAAGACCAAATGCTGGAAGTTAGTTTTTTGGAGGACTTTTATCAAATTTCATGACTGTACCCGCAATGTTTTGAATATAGAGCTCGGTTATCCTATTTCATGGATTGAACCAAAGCAAGAGCTTTTCATGTTTTATTTCTTTATGTTTTGATCATTAGATTCAAGATTTTTTATAGGTCTTTAAGTTTCTTTAAATCTTTGTAGTTTAATTTCTCCTATGAGACCAGCTTGTTGGATTGTTAAGAGTGGAGACAATAAACATGGCTCTAACTTAGGTTTCCATGGTTGGATTTGTACGGCCATCTAGAATATGTTAGACCATTTTATATACTATGTAAATATGTATTCTTGAGGTTTGATTTATAGGAGAAGGATTCTTAAGAGCAAGCCCTAGGCAAGCAAGAGTTAGCCCAACTAGGAGACTTGTCTTGATCCAGCGGATGGGAGAGAGGTCGGTGATTGGGAAACAAATCCAACACTTGGAAAGTGTTCTAGAATGTTCAAAGAATCTATCTTATGAAGGAGAGCTCATGAACAATTTGGCAAAGGTTGGAAATAGCAAACCCTCACTGAGAACCAGTGAGGCCTAATTAGGCCTAAAACAAGGGTAGAAGTTAGGAAGGGGTTGTATGGAGGATTTGGAGGTTTAATAGTTTTTGAATCATTTGTATCTTCAAAAAAGGTGTCTAAAAATATGATTCTTTTGACCACTTGTGTGGATAGATGTAGAGTTAAACCCTGATTTGTGTGTTGGAAGACCTACAAGGCCTAGTAGCCTTTTTAGTCTAAAATTTGGAGATCAGGTAGTATAAGGAAGGTACTACAAGGTACATCACCCCAAATTGAGACAATTAGAGACCAAAAGAGTCATCTCCCATGCTTATCACCTGGAAACAATAAGTTTGAGTAAGGAATGAATTCCTTAGTTGAATTCAATGAAGGAGTTGTGGAATCTAGAGTGAGATTAAAACCTTAGTAGTGAGATCTTGTGAAGAAGAGGAGATTAGGAAGAATCCCTCAGTTTGAAGGGTCTTAAAAACCCTAAGATAGGTCAAGAGAAGACCTAGAGAAGTCCTAGAGGAAGTAGGGCTATTGGAAGGAAGATCTCCCTTTAGAGGAGTTGATCACTATCTCCGTAGGAAGAACCTTAGAAGGATCAATATCAACAAGAATGCGAGCATAAGTAGAATGAAACATGTTAGAAGAATCACCATCCACCAACAAAAATTCCCCAAGAGCGTTACCAATCCCCTCAAAAAGTGATTCGATCCAAAAATGCAGGGGAAGATAAGGAAGACGAATCCAAATTGGTAACCTGATGAAAGAGTCTAAAATAGGGTTAAAATCGATATGCCAAGGCTTAACTATGAGCATAAAATGATCCTCCTAGCTGAAGAAATGATTGCACAACAACTTATTCATGTCTGAAACATCTTCAAACTTTGCAATAAAATACTCCTTAGCCAAGGGAAATATGTGCACCGTATCCACGAGGATAGGCTTCCAGTGACAAGAGATCCAATCATGAAGCTTCGAAAGATTGGGCCAAAAACCTCTAAACCTGCAAATCAAGACATGAGAAGAAAAATTAGAGATGTTGTGATCTAAATCCTCCTCCACATCCTGATCCACTACAATGGAGATAGGATTAGAGATGAGAACAAGCCCACGATCTGCCCCTAGCTTCAACAAAGTAGCATCCCTAGAAGCTGAGGAGGGCACCATAAACACCACACGAGGGCCCTTCACCCTGCCCTCACTCATAGAATAAGAGGTTGTCACACCTAAGGCCAAAAAAGGGGTAACTTTCACACTCCCAGCAGAAGCACCAGGATCAATAGAGTAAAGGGGAGAAACAATGGTAGGAGCCCTAGAAGTAGATGCACCAATCACTACCCCCACAACAATAGAAAATGGACTGTAAGAGGGTAGAGACTCCCAAAAATTAGCAGAGGGGTCTGTGGTAGAGGAAGCTCTTGGAAAAATAGCTCGAGTAGCAATGGGTGTGGGCAACACAGCTTCAGTAACCCTAAGCGCGCACAGCTACAAGAGGCATCACATGAGGCACTCAAGTTTATTATTTTGTTGACTTGCTAGTAGGTTTGGAATTTGATGGTCATTGACAGGCGGGAATACTCACCACTACTTCGACAATTGTTGCTTCTAATTTATTCAAAAAATGTTTTAACGACAACTCATTTCCTCTAAAAATCCTACAATTTCTCACCTTCCAAAGTTCCCATAGTACAAGGGAGGGATAAATAGTCCAGATATTATTATATAAGTCTTTATTCCTAGGTCTAGGCCATCCTTTGAGGAAATCCACTAGGTTAGAGGGCTTGGCTGATTTCCAATTTAGTCTCTTTGAGAGCCATTTCCAACACTTTTATGTGTAATTACAGTTAAGAAAAAGGTGATCCACACTTTCTTCCTCTTGTCTACATAGTTCACATTTGGAGGGGCCTTGAAATCCCATCCTTCGTAATTTATTTTTTGTCAATACTCTTCCTTGGAGGACTAGCCAAGTGAACAACCCATCCTTAGGTAGACAAAGTTTGTTCCAACATAAGTCCATGG
This sequence comes from Chamaecyparis obtusa, assembly GCA_027943335.1. Taxonomy (NCBI): domain Eukaryota; kingdom Viridiplantae; phylum Streptophyta; class Pinopsida; order Cupressales; family Cupressaceae; genus Chamaecyparis; species Chamaecyparis obtusa. The sequence continues at coordinate 673,074 of BSBK01010451.1, read as the reverse complement.
GTAAGTCCAAAGTAGAAAATTTTGTGCCTTTATATAGGAAATTATAGCCATCCTTAGTATTGTATTCCCCATTTTTTTCTGATGTTCATATTACTTTATCATCCATTGTATAGGGGGTTATATCTCTATTAGCTAAAATCTCTATTAGCTTATCATAAAAGTTTTCTGGGATACCCTCCACTCTTTTTATGTGTCATTAACCTAACATCAAGTTTCCACATGGGAATTTTAGGTAGTCTTTGACATATTTTCCTTGTTGTGTCATCAATCTTGCCACTGAATCTCTATCATCTATAAGGTTTGTGTTTGCTACATTCCCATTCCAAGATTCATCCTAGAATAATGCCTTCTCCCCATTTCTGACATTCCATGTTACTTTTCAGAAATCAGGCTTTTGTAATTTCTTTAAAGTTCCAAATCTTGGAACCTTTAGGGGGGCATTCATGTCTCAATATGCTAAGAGGATCCTCCCCATCCAAATATTTGTGGTCGAGTATTTTAACCCATTTTATTTATGGATATCTCAACATTCTCCAAACTAGTTATGCTCCTAGAGCTAGGTTTTGATCTCTAACATATTTCAAGTTGGCCCCACCATCCTCCTTAGATTTTCATATGGTATGCCAAGCTACAAGTGAAATTCTCTTTTTCTCATTTTCCCCTTGCCAGAAGGACCTAAGAGTTGAATCATTTTTTGTCTAATACTAGTTGGAAGTTGAAGACAAGACATTTGGTATATTGGCAGTGCAGAAATAACTGATTTCAACATTATTTCTCTACCCGCTGATGAAAACCATTTCCCTTTCCATGATACAACATACTTGCTCATTTTGTCAATCATTGAGCCCCATAGATTGGAATCTTTAGCTTCTTTATCAAGAGGTAAGCCTAGGTACTTTGTAGGAAAGCTTCCTTTTTTGAAATCCAAAGTTCTTAGGATCTCAATTTCATGTTTCTCTCGAGTATTAAAAAAGAATATTTCCAATTTATTCTTATTGATCATTTGGCCTAATCCAATTGAATATTATCCAATATTATTTTGAATTTCTTAGCTTCCTCTACATCCGCTTTTCCATACAACATGGATTCCTCCACAAATTATTGATGGTTGTTGGATCTAATTGAATAGTAATCTTAATTCCTCTCAGTGCACCTTCCTCTCTAGATTTGGATAGGGATCTCCCTAAAGCCTATACCATAATGATAAAGAGGAAAGGGGATAGAGGGTCCCCCTATCGTATGCCTTGTGAGATCTCAAAGAAGCCTTCAAGGTTACCATTAACTAAAATTGACATATTAGGGGTGGGAATACATTCAAAAATAAGATTGATCCATTATTTAGAGAAGCCAAAGGCTCCGATACATTTTCATAGAGACCTCCAATCCACCTTGTCGTATGCTTTCCTAATATCTAGTTTAATGAGCATACTGGGCTCTTTATTATTTTGAACAGTGTGAATTGCTTCTTGAGCAATTATAACTCCATCTAAGATTGAATGTCCTGGAACAAAACCCGTTTGTTCATCCACAATAATACTTGGAAGGGTTGATTTAAGTCTATTAGCTAATTTTTTGGTAAAGATTTTATAGATTGTATTACATAGAGAGATTGGTCTAAAATCCTCCATACTATTTACCTCATCTTTTTCGGAATAAGGGCAATAAAAGTGTTATTGATTTCTCTAAGGATTCTTCCTAAGATTCATATGCCTTCAAGAGCCCCTATCACTTCATCCCCTATGAAAGACCAACATTTATGGAAAAGGAATGTGGGGAATCCTTTTGGTCTCAGAGCTTTATCTGGGTGAAGTTGATTGAGGGCCAATTCGACTTCTTCCTTTGTAAATTTTACCATTAGTCTTAGATTTTTCTCCTTACAAATAAGTCTAGGTATGTGTTGGCATACTTCATCTTGAGCTAACGATTTGGATCCCTCTTTATTATTTAATAGGTTTTCAAAGTATAGGACAACTTCTTTCACAATTAATTGGGGGTCATCAATCTCTATCCCTTCTGAGTTGTTGATCCTACTTATCTTGTTAATTTATCTTCTAATTTTGGTGTTGTTTTGGAAGAGGTTCCTATTTCTATCTCCCTCCACTAACCATGTTTCTCTTGACTTTTGTTTCCAAAAGACTACTTCTTTTGCTAGAATGTCTTCATATTTATGTAATAGTTCCTTTTCCTTTAAATTTTTTTTTTGGTCCATGCCATATTTTATAACATCTTGGTTAAGGTCTGCTAGTTCTAATTCGATGTTGGCTTTAGTTTCATTAATGTTCCCAAGAATCAGTTTTATGTACTTTATCTTACTCATTAAAACATAGGTCTTCAAACCATCAAAGCTTGGTTCATTCCACCATTGCTTGATTTTGTCTAAGAAATCCTCTTCCAAAAACCACATCTTTTCAAATTTGAAGGGGTTTCTACTAGGTTTAATAGTTTCAGTCATGATAGAGAAACTGAGTAATGATCTAATCCTGAAGTTGGAATAATCATGGATTCAAGGTCAAAGTCAAATTTTGTGAGGTTTCCCCTAAAGAAGAACCTATCTATTTTTTCTTTAATACTATTCAAACCACATCTTCTATTGGTCCAAGTGAAGGTGTCATTTAAAATTTTGATATCCATAAGTTCGAACCTATTAACCCATGCTTTGAATTGATTCATGCAAATCAAGTCTCTCTTGAGTCCACCATATTTCTCATCTTGATTAAGGATGGCATTAAAATCCCCCCTATAATGATCAAAATGTTCTTCTGTTCAAGGAAGAAATGTCCAATCTCTTCCCAAACTAGTAATTTTTCTTCCAAGCTAGTAGGACCATATATATTAATTAGTATAAAGGAGACCTTGCTACTTAAACTTGATAATTTTCCCCCTACCCAAAATCTTGTTCCTCTTATTTTTTCATAAGCTATTTTCCTTGGATCCCATACTATTGCAACTCCTACAAAAGATCCTCTTTCTACTTCTCCATTGATTCTCCATATTCCTAGTTTTCTACCTAAGCTTGATACCTCTTCCTCTCCTAACTTAGTTTCTTGTAATAGGATACAATCAGCCTCAAAGGTCCTAAGACATCTTTTCAAGATGTGTTGCTTGTTAGGATCATTTAGGTCCCTAACATTCCATGTAACAAGTTTCATTGGATTGTGGGAAGGTATTTCCCCTTCCTTGTATATAACGAGGTGATTTTTACCTGACCTGCAACTTTAGCTGAAATGTTCCTAAGTTCATTTAAGGTTTTCCTACCTCTCTTTATTCCTTCCTTGGTGTAGTCAGGTTGGTCCTTACCTTTAGAGGTGGTTGCTAATCCCATGGATTCTTCCTTTAACTCCACACCACTATCTGTGTTTTGTGATTATGTTCCTAATTGGTTATGCTCATTTTCTTATGCAATGTTTACTAACTCTCCTATTCTAGTTTCCAATCCTGCTTGATGTCCATCCTTCTCATGGGAAAATTCTAGTCCTAATAGTTTTGAAGTTTCTTCCTCTATATTTCCTACATCGTTGGTATTGTTCATATCTAAAATATCATGTCCTATATTAGTTTTCACATATTGATCTACTATATGACTTCCCAAAGAAATTTCCCTTCTTCCACATTTTTTAGTTATGTCATAATCATTTCCTGCATCCTGCATTTCTGAAGTTTGGTTAAGGATCTTCATTAGGGATACTTTATAGGCTTGGACATCTAAATCCTATGGTTCGATGGTTGAATCTAGATCTGTTGGTATGGTTGAACTTAAATTTGTATTCTTGGTATCCTTAACGGGATTACAGGGGATAAATTCTCCACCTTCAAAACTATCATGTACACTATTTTTATCCTCTGAAGTTTTATGGTTGTATGTGTTGTTCCTAGGTGGTCTTTGGGTGTTTCTAGTTCTACATTGTTTAGAGCTCTTAGGATAATTGACTATAGGGTGGATATGTGTAGATCTTTGAATATTTTCATAGGCTTCAAATTTCTTTGAGGGATTTAATTTTTCACTTGGAGTAACCAAGTCTTTGCTTGATTTCTACTTCCTTTCAATGTACATTCGGGGCATCACATAAAATTGGTTTAATAATATAGATTTCCTCATTTATTCTACACTTAATGGTTTTAAGTTTTTTGACTAAAATGTGAAGCTCAACAACTACCTTGATATCCGAGCTATGTAAAAAAATTGATCTATGTCAACAAATTTTCCCAATTTATTAACAATGTCTATGATAATTCTACTATGGATTATTTCAATAGGGAGATTTGGGAGTGAAATCCACTTAATAACTTCCAAATTATCTATTTTAAGCGAATCACAATTACTGCACCAATCTATAAAAAAAAACTTACATTATTGAAATTAGGGCATATCCCATCTAACAATTTTTGTTTAAGAGATAAATCTACACAGTCAATGAATAAAAAATCATTGGAAGAATTGTAATCCTAACCTTCCCTGAAAAAGTGGTACTAAACCACTCTTTAATCATCGGTGGTGTGTAACCATATCTAAGCCATGTCACAAAGACCCCATGGATTCTACAGTAATTCATCAAACCTTTCGTGTAAGTATTATTTAATCCAAACACTATTTCTTCTTCGATGCTCAAGCCTTGGGCTGAGAGGGGTTCTAAAGAGGGCTTGCAGGATAGTGAGTTTTGCGGCATCTCTTCATTATATTGATCAGGTAAGGCATTGCTTAGTTTTTTAAGAGAGGTTTGACTTCCATAGGGCTGCACTGTATTGTTCCTTATGTGAGGTGGCGTATAGGGGTTATGTGTTTGTATTACAAGAAGAGGTTTTTAAACAATCTATAGAGGGATTTTTACCAGGTGCCAAGATGGGGCCTATTTTCCTTGAGACATCATCTATTAGTGGTTGTGCCAGCAAATCAACATGAGGCATAGGATTTTTTTTTATAGGATTGGGGATAGGTTTTACAGAACCTTCCTCTATTTGATGCAACAGATTAAAGGAGTTATGGAGCTTAAGAACATGGTGGGTCAGAGGGGGGATCCACGTTCCCATTCTATGGGATTTTTTTCTAGGTTTTTTCAACTTTACCATTACCCATTCATCTGTGTTCTTCTCAAGAGGAAGGGGAGCCCTATTTCCCCTTAAGGCTTACAAAAACCCCACAAATGCATATTTTTTGTGCCGTAGTAAAGTAATTATTTTTGTAGAGTTGAAAAAATATCAGGGGATGAATACCTCTTACCAATTACCAAAGGAAATTTTAGCTTGTATTCATGATTTGTTCATGACCAGAGGTGTCACCCCGTCGATGAATGATTTCCATACTTCTCATGAAATTGGTTCATAGGTGATCTTCTGGGATGATGGTAGAAAGAGTCTCATTGCCTATTAATGTCATTTTTATTCGTCGTAAATGGCTATAATGTGCTACACTCAACATTCACAGGCTTATCAAACCCTAGATGAGGATTTTTCTTTGATACCTTTATTTTTTCTTTTTTTGATGATAGCCTCTGCTCTGTCATTGCCTTTTTTCCACTTAATAAGCAACTTGATAATTAATATCAATTTGTATTATTTGAACATTTAATTTAGATTTTGAATTAATATTTAATTAAATCTTTATTTTCATAATTAGACTTTTAATTAAGTCTTTTAAATCATCAATGATATTTAATTAATTTTTCATAAATTATATATCTATATATTTAATATTTTCATATTCATAAGATATAATTATTTTAATCTCATAATTAATCTTAATTAAATCTTTAATGCATTAATAACACAAAATTTACATCAAGACACATAACAAACAAACACAAATGAAAAATTGACCAAACCCATAAAGTAATAATTAAGCTCAAAGAAAGGCTTCACAAATGACGTCACCTTGACGAATTCAGAGGGTAGAAAATAAGATATTTGTCCACTATTTGAGGACAATAAATGGCTTAGGTTGGGATTAGACCTGGATGCTATCTCCCCTCTCTTACCATTGAGATAATGTGATACGGCATGCTCATCCTGGCAATTTAGGGAAGTCGATGCCTAGTACCTGAAAAACTGCATAAAAAATGAGCATATATATAACAGACAATGGCAAGGATCAGCCAATTGTGTGGATCTCGCAAGTAAGTAACCATGACTTCATCCCTCAACCACATCAAGCACATCAAACATAAATATAAAACATACATGCCAACCATACACATGCAAGTATGGGGTTAGTAAAAACCATAATATAAGTAACATCATCAAATCTAAATAACCCTCATCATCTAACTAACATGATATAAATCAAATGATTAAAGTATCATAGAATCAACTCCTTAAATATAACCGAAGATCTAATATTCATAAAAAGTGGTCTAAATGGGTTAGCATCATAAACATAAATGGCAGTACAAATATCTCCACACCTCTCCCTAGAGATGTGGTTCTCATGGTTGGGGATAGGCCATGGACTCAAACAACAGATTATGAGGGCATCTCATTTTGATATCGTTGATGTTTCACTACTATTCACTTGGCAATTGATTCTTCTCTCTTGAGGCATAAAGGCATTACCACTTGGTGTAAAAATGCAAGCAAAGAAAATTTGGTTGTTCGACCTTCTGATTCTTCCTCTACGAAGAGTCACAGGCTGACGATGAGAATGAAGCTCCTACAACAAATTTGGGTAACGCTCCTGCTGCAAATCTGGGTGATACTCTTGCTATAAATTGGGTTGTCCAAGTGAGCACTTCCCAGTTTACTCTTACTGGTGAGGCCACCTCTTAGGTATGATGCCTCTTCTTCACCTACTACTCTTTCTCTACTAATCTTAGACTAACAATGTACAACTTTCTAAACACTCTACCCCTTTTGCTAACAATTTTCCAAATAGAATCTCACTATATGATCTCTCTTGTGGTGGGGATCCTAATGACAGTACCACCTTCATAGTTGTTTGTCGACATAGGAAAAATATTTCTTTAGCCTCACATTCTTCTCCACATATTGTGGGTGAGTTACCTTCTCACCCTTGAGGTGGGCTAGTAGCCCTTCTATTAGTGTGTTGTTTATATTTGCCAATACATTTATTGTTAGTGTGTTGTTGATAATCTTTACTGCCTAAGGTTTGTGGTCGTGTAAAGGTCAACACTATGCTACTTTTTAAATCAAAAACATGCAAGCAATTTGAATATTGATTTTTATGAAAATTGTTAAATATCAAAGCTTGCAAATAGAGTTTTATTTCAATCTGAAAAACTCTACAATAGTTTTTCTTTCAACACAATCTTCACTCTACAATTTTTCGTTGTAGGGAAAATGTTGAATAATAGTTCAATCTCCACCAATTAAGGACAAATGAAATATCAAAAATAATTTATTTTCATCTCCTTTTTATCTCTTTTATACTTTTTTAAGTCAAAAATAATTTTTCTCACCTCCTTTTCCTCTTTAATACACTTTTTAAAATAAATAAATATTATTTGTCATGACCTTTTAGTTTCACTCCAAGATTGGCTTTATATTTTGACCCATAAATAAATCATTTTTTAATTAAACCATCTCACTTAAAAAAATCAATCGAATATAAGTCATGAAAATGACTTTATTTATACAATACAATTTAATTAATTAATTATTCAATCTCTTCACACCCCAAATATCCTATAGGTATTAAAGTAGGTTAAAGGGTCTTCGTTGATCGTATATGCTTAAAAAGGGAAGACCACATACGAGATGCGTAAAGTCCAGTTTTAGTTTGTAATTTGTATTGATAGTTTAACTAAATATTTGTTAAAATTCAAAGTTACCACCAATGGATAAGACTTTACAAATCAAGTTGGTAGAGTTGAGTGTGGTTTAACTTACCAATTTATTTTCATGCAATAGACTTTTGCAACATTATAAGAATGTCATTTTACCATTACATTTCAATGGTAATTCTAATGTTTTATTTTTGTTAAAATTGTTATTCACTAAATATTTGATTATTGTTAAAACAAAAAAATTTATTCATTCAACAAAATTTAACATTTTCTACTTTTAAATTATTGTTGAAAATAATTTCACCTAATATATTAATGTGTTTATTACGAGTAAAATATCAGTTAACAGAATCATTGGAAGTTTTATATTACAAGAGGTGTTAAGGTGGTCTCTTGCAATTTTGAATACATATTTCATGTTTATTGCATGTGTTCAAGCCTATTCATTTCTTGTGCACTTGCATTTTTAGTCTCTAATCTTGGTTGAACAAGGGAAATTGTATGATTTATTTTTAGTCAAAAACCATTGAACTCATTTATCTTAGAGTTGAAAAATGTCTCAATATTTTATTCTACGTGAATCGAATAAAACACATTTATTATTATTCAGCATGTTCGTGAAACACCTCATACAACATTGTACAAATTTTAAACAGAAGTGCATATTAGGAATGCTTTAACTAATCATTTGCCATTATATTACCACCTATAATGCACAGTTATAAGTGGTTGTGAGGGTGTTGCTAAAAACAAGTTTTGGGAGGCTACATTCATTTGATGGTATATGTATATATGTTATACTCGAATTAATTAATTTAGGATTTGTGTATGCTGCTGATTTTGATTGTTCATTGGTCTATGACACAAATTAATCATTTGTCCTATTGTTTGCCAAACATATTACAATCCAACCACTAAAATCAAAATAATTTCTTTTACAATTCAAACATTTTGGTATCTAAATATTTGCAAGGCGATGGGTGTTCAAGTGGCAGCACCATATAGATAAGCAACAATCATACAAATCCATTTTTGGTGTTAGTAAAACAAAATGGAATGACTATATTTACTAAGTGATTTGTTTGTATGGTCCCAGTTTGATTTTTTAGACATTGGCCAAGATGAGCTGCTTATTTATAACTTTAGATGAAAGGCTTCCATATGATGGAAAAACTACAATAGAAAATGTGGCTCGGGAAAACTGCTTGCGGTGACATGCCATATGCATAGGCTAGTTGCAGAGATAGCGGGTTTCTTCCGATGATGATGTTGTGCAGGTTTTGGAGAGCAAATTTGAAGATGAAAATAGCATAAGAGTCTGATGAAACCACACATGGGGGCTTGCAGGAGCTCCACGGTCATGGGCAGTAATTTTTTTTATGATGTAGTCTCAGGGTGCTATGTAGAGGTTGTTGGTTTTTCAAATGTGCAATGTGCATGAAAATCATATTTTGGATAGGAAATAATTGGGAGGTGTAATCACCCAAAAATGGTCTAGTAAACTTGATCCTCACTCTAACATTAAACAATTTAAATACTAGACTAAATCTTGTGCTTAATCAATTTTGCATATTTATTTAATCTTTTATTTCTTGATCAAATCATCATTTTATCATTTATTTGATTATATCTTAAATTTGACCATTTTATCTTAAACTTTATTTAATTAAGAAAACATACCCCCTTTTAATTATTATTTTTTTAATTAAATAATAAATTCACTTTATTTTAAGCTTTATTTAATTAAGAGAACATGCTCCTTTTTAATTAAATAAAAAATATTTAATTAAATAATAAAATCACTTTATCCTAAGCCACATTGAATAAAAAGAACATGTCCCTTTTTAATTAAATAAAGGTCCCTTTTTAATTAAATAATGAAAACCACTTTGCTAAAAATAATAAATAATAAATTAAAAATAAAAATAAGTGTATTTTCCAATAAAATGAAATCTTTTAACCTTTTAAAAAGATTTTTGCCTCTTTATCTCAACCACTCATTATTTTGTTTCTTAATCATGTCCATTGATTTTGTCTTTTGAAAATTTTGAGCACATGGATCAACTAAGATTTAATCTCCACTACTGCTCACTTCTTTTTGACTTTTAATCTTGACCATCCGTTCATTTCTAAATTCATTTAAAAGGAGATTCTCTCCTCACTTTTAGATCTCATCTCTTGCATTATCTCACTCTCATAGCATTCTTAGCTTCTTGAGATCTTGAAATTTTATTGTAGGTTCTTGGAGTTTTGGCATCTTAGCATCTTAGAATCTTGGAGTCTTAAAATCTTGGAATGTTGGAATCTTGGCATCTTGGAGCTATGACATTCTTAGATCTTTCATATTGAAGCATTGCATCATCATTGTCATTTTATTTCTTGCATCTGGCTTAATCCATCTCCGCTTATATATAATTTTCTTGCATTTCTTACACATCATTTTAGCGTAGATTTTGCATCTCATCTTAGATCTACTTTTCTTTGCATTTCTTACATATCATTTTAGCTTAGATTTTGCATCTCATCTTATATCTACTTTGCATTATCATTTGAATCTTCCATTCCATGGTGCACCTTGCAAGGGTCTTTCTTTAAGGTTCATTTGAGAGCCACCATTCATAATATCTACATAGTTCTTGCACATCATAGATAGGAAGCTATAAGACGCTTATTGAGATCTCCTTCTTCATGGATTCCCTCAAGTGTAATGGTTTATAAAAGTGACCTCACTTTTTGGTACACTTTTTTGATGCCCACCGTGGGGAAAACCCATGAATGTTTGGATATTCATTTTGGTATTTAATGCTAACCCTTGTGCATGTTGAGTTGAAGGTAAAAACCCTAGGTTTTTGAAATATTTGATCATATCTCACAAACGGCTTGGAGTTTTGATCTAAGATTTTTTTTAGAGGTTGAGGATGGATACAAGGTGTCTCAGTCTGAAAATTAGATTTTTATGATAATTTTTTCGTGAGTTATAATTTTTATTGAGTTTTCATGAAAATTAATTTCTGGTCGCAAATCATCATATTTTTCAGAAAAAATTATATTTTTGGAAAGGTCTTAGAATTTTACAGGGGGTTACTTCTTTGTGTTTTTAATTTAGATGCAATAACATAGCTCAAATAGCCGATTTATAAAAAACTAGTTTGTTTTGGTAAAATGGGTCTCTAGGACACAAATTAAGGGATATTGCTGAAATTTTTATTTTTTTTGGAAAGCTCTCAGATTTTTAACATGGGTCTCTTCTTTGAGTTTCTATTTTTGGGGCCGAAATTATAGAAAAAAAAATCAGATCTTGTTGACTAGGTCAAAAGAAAAAAATTTGTGATGAGCTTGCACTTTATTTGCACATAGTTCAATGCATGATTAGGATTTATTGCAAGTATTTGATATTTCCTATCTCCTAACAAGTGGTTTTGCAGGGTTATTATTTCATTTGCATATTTTTGTGCCCTAACTTGTGGTTTTGTAAGATTTGTTTGTCAAAATAATTGCATTACTAAAACTAATAACAATTGAAATTTTGGAAAATTGCGTTGAAGGTATGTAACTAGATCTTGACACTTTTATTATTAGATCGTGTGTGTCTTTGATATCATTAGATCATTTTTCATAGGCACATAGCTTAATTAGTTGTCTTTTGGTAAATGAGCATGTGCTTGATGTGTTTGAGAGACACTATGGAGTAGGAGACTATGCTCTTTTCCTTTTGGAAAATCAGATTTTTAGACCTCCACTAGCTATCATTTTACTTTCTTGCATTTACCTTTAGAGGGTCTTCCAAGAGAGAAATATTTTGGAAACGACCCAAGTGGGGAACAAGCGAACCCAGCTACTCCATTTCACTATAATCAAAAGCTTCATTCAATCCAAAGAGAGGGGAGACTTGGCTATTTTCTATTCCTAATGCTTCTTCACATGTAGGGCCTAGTTGCCTAAATCTTGCTAAGCAAGACTACATTTGATTAGGCATTTGTAGGGCCATCTTGGTCTCAATTTTGTTTACAAGACTACAAGGGGAGTACATTCATCTTGTATAAGGCCGAGAGGTCTAAATCTTGTTTGCGAGACTATACTTTTTGAATGCTTGTAGGGCTATAGGCCTTAACTTTCTTGCGAAACTATAGGGGATAGTCATGAATGGAGTTTACTAAAAACCTTAAGTTAGAGGCTACCCTTTTGACCGAAAGTATCATAATCTTTGTGCAATGACTGATCCAAGCAGTTTCCTGGATCACCTCAAGATTACTCATCATCTATATTCCTTTGGGATACCAAGTTGTGGGCAACGGTTTTGATAATCGCCTGTCCTTAGGTAGTTCTCACTTGATGTGTTTTCAGTTTGTGCTAGACCCGTGGAAATCTTTGTGAACATACACTTGACGTTATTGAAATATTGCAACCTATCTTTAGAACTCACAATTTCTTGTATCATGCAAGGTTTCTTTGTCCCTCGCTTGATTGTTTGAAGACTACTCTATGTGTCACATTTTCTTTAAAAAGTTGATCTTGAAATTTAAACTTGTCAAAATTCAAATTTGCTGTCAAAATTAGAAATCGTTGTATTAATATCGCCTACACTAGTGAGAAATATCGTACGACATTCTAGAATATCATCTCTCCTTAAGAGAAATATTGTCTGATCCGAGTTGGTTTGCTCTAGATTTTCTCTTAGCTATCTTAGGAAGCTTATACTTGACATTTTCTAGTCTCTTGGTCTGAAACTCGCACATTAGGAATTGCCTTTAGCTAATGAAGATCACTTGTATCTCTTGACTACACTCTTTGTTAGTGAATGGTTCATTTGTCTGCTATTTTCATATCATTTCTTTTGGATGCTTGCATCTTATCTTTACTTGCTCACAAGTGTCGTACATAGGGAAATATACCTGTGGCTTGGGCATCTTATGGTAAGTTATCTTTACTATCTCTTTTACGCTTTTACACTTTAGACAAGTGGACACTTCGCTTACCTAGCTTGAAAATCAAGTCATCAAGTAATCCTTATTAGCTCTTGACAATCTTATTTCATGCCGGTTAGGAATCATGACTCTAAAAATGTACACCCAGGAAGAAGAGAGAGCCATATCTAAACAATTCCAGTCTTTGAAAGCTAACTTCGATAGATTGCAGAAAAAACATGATACATCCTCTAAAAAATATTCATGATTCAAAAGGTACACTAAGGAATAGGAGAGAGAAATGGCAGCCTTATTTAAACAACTCCAATCTTTGCATTCTAGAATCCAACACTTGGAGAAAGAAAAAGATATATCCTCTAGCCAACATTCTCATAAAATAGTCTATCCTTTATCTACATCTTCTTCAAGCAAGGCCATGTCACACTCTCACAACAACTCTATCTTTGAGAAATATCAAATTCTTAGCAAACCAGTCTTTGATTGAGAATATCTTTATGACCAACCTATCTTTGATCCAAAAATTATCTTTGCTAAAGAAAATGAACAAGCAAAGCGAATCTTTACTCCTTTTGGAGAATCTTATGACATTACCTTCAAAACAATCTTATCACATTACCTTCAACTAATTTGAGTGGACTTCCATTATTTCCTACATATTGTACGTATCATCGAAATAATGAACATAAAACTTCAAATTGCATGGAGTTGAAACATAAAATCCAAGATTTCATTGATGATGGCATAATTGAAATTGAACATCCTAATGACTCATTTCATGAAGATACTACTCTCAAGCTTGATCAAAATCATGAACCTATGTCTAGTAATGGTTTTCATGCCACCTCTACCTTACCCATCATGCATTCATCTCCTAAACAAGAAAAGCCATCCAAACTCCCTACATTGAACAAAGAACTTAATGCTTTTCATGCTACCTATGCATATCCTCAAGGGCTACCTCTAAAAGAAATCCAAGCTAAAATACATCTTTCTACAAGTCCCTTCCATGCTTCAAAGGTCATAGATCCAAAGCTTCCTTGTGCTTCAACACCTATCATACCCATCCTAAATGTCCCTTCATCAATCCTTCATGAACCCCTCACACATATTCAAACTCCTATTTCATCCTTAGAAGTGGTTCCATGTCAAGAGGACAATCTTAAGTGTGAAGAAATAAATATCACTAAAGATCAAGATCAAGATACCATCCATCCTTATCCAGTGGTTGACCAAAGTATCATATCCCAAGAGTCTCATGATGATTCCCTCATATCCATTCACCTCTTCCAAAAAGATATTCCTTCACCTCCTATATCTTATCCATCTCCCAAGAAAGATCAAGATACTCCTCCCATCATCTCTAAAGAGCTTATTGAAAATCAAGAAAAAAGTACTCTTCCTATATTATCCAAAGATCCTTGTCAATATCAGAATACTGCAGAAACTCCTTGTCATTATCCTTCACATTCATCTCAAAAATCTCTCATCTTTCCTACTCCGCATAAGAATAAATCCTTCCAATCTTCTATTGCTCCTATCAAAGCTACTCATGAGCCTATTGATATAAATATGAATCTTACAGATCAAAGCCTTGGCCATACTACTCACTCTATGGATGTTGATATCTCTATCCATTATCTGTTTGCATCATCTAAATCTACCTTGGTCCTTATATCTCAAAGTTGAAACCTTCGAATCTTTCATACATATTGGGTCCCTATGTCCCTCCATACACTAGACCTTTCACTCCTATCTTACCTCAAGATCAACAAAGACATGCACACTTGAGAAATCATACATCCTTTCATCTAAACCCATCATATCAACCTCTTTCATCCACAATTCCCAAGTCTTTTGGAAGCAATTTGGATGTGCAACATAAAAATCAGAAATACAAGAATCCACTTATATATGAAGATAACCATGTCCTATCTAATCGACATGTGACTACAAAGAAAAATGAAATATCTAAGAAATTACGAGTGTCCTCAAACAAAAGATCGAAATCAAAGAAAAGATCATAATCAAAGAAAATATGGGTTCTTAAATCCATTATTGAAGAATTGTGATCAAAAGCATCTAAGAGTAAAGAAAAATCAAAAGCTATGTGGATTTCCAAATCTCTCTTAAAAGACTTGGATATAAAAGCAAATTCAAAGTTGACATTCAAGCTTCCAAAGACTTCAACTCTACTTCTTTCAAAACGTCTTACATCCTCTCCTTTATCCATCTTGGGTACTTGTGTCCCAAGATCCACATCACTTCCTGTATCAAAACCTCAAGCTAGTCAACTTATTCTCCCTCCAGCTATTCACTACCCCTTAAGGTGTGTGTCAATGTTCATCTTTCCATCATCTCCGTCTACTCCTACAGAAACCTCTCAATTCCCTATCTACTATCCTACACCTACTTATTATCCTTCCATCTTCTATCCTTCCATTCCTCTTATCCCATCTTACGCACAAATCCCTAGCTATCATCTACCTTATCCTCCATACCTTTTCCTATCATTACCTTATCAACATCTTTGAGCATATCTCTTAGTGGCCTTGGCCTATAACAACATATCTTTCCAAATGAGCATTATCCAAAAATGATCAAGCTTGACTTCCTCCCAAAAAATTTAAAAATTCAAAAAAGTGAAAAACAAAAAAAGTGCCTTGGTGAAAACTTGGAAATAGGCGTCTTGGTAGCAAAAGTAAAGAGAAATAAATTTGTCTTATGTTGAAAACCACTACTTGTGGCACTTGGACAAGTACCATGATGAAAATCTGAAAAATAGACATCATGTGTAGTTCTTCTATCTTGCACTCTACACTTGGGGCAAGATGCATCTGCACTAGCTATTTCATGTGCACTCATACCTCATCTTTCGCCTTTGATCTTGACAAGGTTGAACTATCCATGAGAATCATATATCTTGCTATTTTCTATCTTTTCCATCAGCTTACTCCGTTCTTTCCCTAATCCCAAACCATTCACTCATAATCTTCATCATCCTTTATTTTGATTGTGTTATCCTATCACTATCATATCCAATTGACCCTTTGGTCTTGATCAAAATGAAGAACAATAACGAAAAATCTATTAATAAGAGTCTCTTGACATATCCACTCTTTGGACCACACGCTTTCATGACACCAGGTCATTATCCTATATGCTACCCAACACCGCTTCATGAGCTTACATTGCTATATTTTCTCTTTCCCTAGCTTGGGTACTCTTGACGAGAGTATCCCTAAGGGTTGCATTATCTTTCCACTTCCTCCATCAGCTTGCTAATTCACTCATCATGTCCTATACCTTGCTAGACATTGGTGGAAAACCAATGTGATCTTGCTTGAGAACTGGTATTCTCTAAAAATTTAAAAATTTAAAAATGTTCCTGAAAAAGATTCTAAAAATCATATAAAATCTCTAAAAAATTCTAAAAACCATATAAATCTCTAAAAAATCATAAAAATCATATAATGTCCTGAAAAAATCATTATCTTGGTAAAACCTAGAAATAGACGCTACTTGAGACTCATGCCCTTGTATCTATCAGTTTGTTGCTTTGCACTCCAAACCCTTTTGACTTCCATATCCAATCTCCTTGATCTGAAATTAATCTTTGTCTAGGGCTAGGGGGCATGAACTGTATTTCTCCTTTGTTGTGCGATGGTGTTTTCTTAGTAACTCACACCAGTGTTTCTCAACACTACCCCAAACAATGTTTCTCAACACTTCCTTTGACATTGAGTGCTTCTCAACACTTATCGGATATGCTACCTTGATGATGGATCACGAAGTGTGATCCGAAACGTTGATGCTAAAAACACGCACACAATCAAATCCAAAAATGCACATGCATTTAGATATGGATTGTGAAAATCTAATATTATTAATGCTACCTTGAGTCGATGTTTTGTCTGTAGTCTAGGATTGTGCGATATTTCTCATCTACATGCATGAGTCCTAGTGAGTCAGTCATTATCTTTATCTTTTTTACACTGCGCTTAAATTAAAATGACTGAGCTGTGTTTAATGATATTTTCTTTGTATGATGTCTATTATTGAAGATTTCCACTGATGTTCCCTCCTTGGTTTCTCCATGATGTTACGACTAAAGGACTAGGGGCATGGGGCATATTTTCTTTGATTTCTGCTTGTGGTGTGATTCCAATGATCTTAAGTTGTCTAATAAACTGAGTGTCTATGATAAGAGCCTCTGTCATGATTGGAACACCACACATACCTCGGCCTTCTTTATTCAGACACTTAGGTGAGGTTGGAATTATCTCCTTGACTGTTACATTGTGTTTGCTTATGCAACAACCATTCAGGTCATCCTGGACTCTTATGCCTTGATGCTTATGGTTACTTGCAACATTAATTTGGAAACCGTGTTCAAGTTATCTTGGTCCTTATGTCTCGGTACTTACATATGTTTCCTACATTATATCCGATATAGATCGTATTCATATCTTCATAGTGGCGTTTGCACTAGTGATGGTTGTATGATCTTGCGATGTCCCTTAATAAGGCTCGATGGTAAAAACAAGGACCTATTTATTGACAAGTTGCACTTTGCATTTTCATAGCAGTTTGCATTTTTAGGGTTCATTCTAGTTTGCATATGAGTTAGGAGAGGGTCTCCTTCATCATTATCGAACAACTTTGGTCATCCTTTTTCAACATCCTCAATTCATTTTCGGGATTGAAACTAAAATTCCAAGTTCATTTTGTTGTTCTTTCGAGGCTTATCTTTTCATCCTTTGAGGCAAAAATTGATCATATTTTCTCCATAATCGCTTGCTTTCACCTAATGCTAATGCTATATCTTTATGGTCAACCTTATTCAAACTGGGGTAAAATTTTCATCACTTGGTGGTCAAACTTGGTCTTACGCACTTATCAATCATCTTGAACCTTATCTTATCCCAATTTGATCAAATCTATCTCATTTTTGCATCTCCTCTACCTCATTTCGATTTTGATCCCGAGGGGGCAAGAATAACCTATCTTTCAAAGTTGAAAATTGATTCTGCTATCTTATTATCCTGACCTTCAATCTCTATTTCAATGTTCAGTTTCAACTGTACATTGAAATCTTGCTATCTTTGTTAGTTCTCGTTCGATCAAGTTCAGTATTAGTTGTCTTTCTGTGCTTCGTTCGATCAAGTTCAGAGTTAGATCTTTATCAAGTATCTTGTTATCTTTGCTAGTTCTCTTTCGATCAATTTAGAGATTAGTTATCTTTGTGATTCGTCCGATCAAGTTCGGAGTCAGATCTCTATCAGTTACATTGACATCATCATTATTTGACTCAATGTGTTCATAGATCGCTCACACATTAGTCAAAAAGGGGCAAATGTAATCACAGTGAAATTTGATCTTCACTCTAACATTAAACAATTTAAATACTAGAATAAATCTTGTGCTTAATCAATTTTGCATATTTATTTAATCTCTTATTTCTTGATCAAATCATCATTTTATCATTTATTTGATTATATTCCAAAGTTTGACCACTTTATCTTAAACTTTATTTAATTAAGAGAACATTTTAATTAAGAGAACATGCTCCATTTTAATTAAATTAAAAAATATTTTAATTAAATAATAAATTCACTTTATCCTATTCTTTATTTAATTAAGAGAACATGCTCCATTTTAATTTTTTTTAAAAAATTAATTAAATAATAAAAAAACTTTATCAAAAGTCACACTTAATTAAAAGAACATGTCTCATTTTAATTAAATAAAGGTCCTTTTTTAATTAAATATTGGAAACCACCTTGCTATAAATAATAAATAATAAATTTAAAATAAAAATAAAAGTACACTTTCTAATGAGATGAAATCTTTTGACTTTTTTATAAAAAAAAATTGTCTTTTTATCTCAACCACTCATTATTGTGTCTCTTAATCATGTCCATTGATTTTGCCTCTTGAAAATCTTGAGCACATAGATCAACCAAGATTTAATCTCCACCATTGCTCATTTCTTTTTGCCTCTTAATCTTGACCATCCGTTTATTTCTAAATTCATTTAAAAGGAGACTCTCTCGTCACTTTTAAATCTCATCTCTTGCATTATCCCACTCTCATAGCATTCTTAGCTTCTTGAGATCTTGAAATTTTATTGCAAGTTCTTGGAGTTTTGGCATCTCTGCATTTTGAAATCTTGAAGTCTTGCAATCTTGCAATCTCAACATCTTGGAGCTATGGTATTCTTGAATCTTTCATATTGAAGCATTGCATCATCATTGTCATTTTCTTTCTTGCATCTACCTTAATCCATCTTCTCTTAGATCTACTTTTCTTGCATTTCTTACACATCATTTTAGCTTAGATCTTGGATTTCATCTTAGATCTACTTTTCTTTACATTTCTTACACATTAGTTTAGCTTAAATTTTGCATCTCATCTTAAATTTATTTTGCATTATCATTTGAATCTTTCATTCTATGGTGCACCTTGCAAGGGTCTTTCTTTAAGGTTCATTTGAGAGCCACCATTCATAATATCTACATGGTTCTTGCACGTCATGGATAGGAAGCTATAAGCTGCGTCTTGAGATCTTCATGGATTCCCTCAAGTGTAATGGTTTATAGAAGTGACCTCACTTTTTGGTACATAGGAGAGTTTCAGTGACTCGATAAATGTTTGGCGGATTCTAAACTTGCTGACAAAATTAGGGGGAATTCCAGGGCTTCACGGAGGGTCAAATGGGAACTGTTTTAACTTCTTTTGGAAATTTTTTCAAAATTCAAATCATACCAAACAAGAACATTAAAAATTTATGGCAAACAGAAACTACAAAAGGTTATGCAACTATCACTAATATTGGAAAAGAATATTTTGTTTTATACTGCCCAGCCACTTTCTCTTACTACTAGGTTTTATGTTTGGCCCAACATTCTCTCTGCTATTTGTGTGTTGTTCCTCATTATGGCCCCTTTTGTTACATACAAGAAGCTAAAAAGCTTCTCAGAAATCTTTAGACTAACTATAAAGATGACAAAATATTTCATTATTTGGCTTATAACCTTTGCTTCCAGCCCATAAAACTAAGAGGGGGGGATGTGACTAAAGAATAACAGGGAAGTGCAATCTGTGCCAAGCAGATTGGGAGAGCTTGGGATGGCAAGTCTACATGGAAAGTCATTATCAGGGATTGCATTGCCCCCGGCTGTATTTACAGAAGGAAAGTTTGGTGAGATCTTGGGCTTCCAACCCTCCTTGTTGCCCTACTCCCGGTAATAATTGTAACTAATTTTGTAGTTGAATACTTCAAAATCCTGTTAGTCTTCAAAGATGACAAATGACAGCTCTAGACAAGATCTTGCATTAAATGGGGCTCAATTCACCCGTACAGTGATGGACAGACTAAGGATAGCAAATTGGCTGACATGTGGCTTGCTCAAGTTGTTTTGATATGAGAAACCTAACCATGGACTGAGTATTGCATTCTTTACTCAAGCTTTGGGATGTAAGGCTTCAATTTCAAACTATAAGGAAGACCAGTGTTAATTCCAAAACTCTATATTGGTCCCCAAAACTCTAAATGTCATGTTTGAGCTCAGTCAAACTCTATAAAGCATCTTATTAAGTTCTGTCACTAAGCTCATGATGCCTAAAAGGTATACATACATTTTGCGAACCATCCTAGCCTGAAATGTTTAGTTGGAAAATGGCTTTTTGTGGAGATTCTTCTTTACTTTCTGCCAGATCCACATAGAGAGCATGTTTTGGCATTGAATTTCCCTTTCAATTCTGAAAAGATGAAACTGTAAATATTATTAACAATATTTCTGCAGAAATCAATTTTGATGTATATAACGTCATGGTGCTTGTATATACTGTCATATAGATACAGGTCAAAAAAGAGGTGGCTTTAAAGGTGGATTGAACTCTGCACTCTTATTGGGTATTGGGAGAGTGCTTACTTGTCAACAAGGTCCCTCCTGATTCCACACCAAACAGTTAACAAGAAAGTTCAAGGCATGGCCAAGACCATGAAATGCAGAGCTGGTTGGAAACAAATTTGATGTATATAATGTCTTCATGCTTGCATATACGATGCAGATACAAGTCCAAAAAGCGTAAGTGGCATTAGAGGTGGACTGAAACATTACTCTTACTGGGTGTTGGGAGAACACTTGCTTGTCACTGGGGACCCTCCTGATTCCCATCAACCAGCTAACAAGACATTTCAAGGCACAGTGAAGACCATGAGATGTGGAGCTTCTTGGAAACAAAAGGAATTATCCTGGTGCAAGACAGGTTTCTTTCCCCCCTGCAGGCAGCCCTCTCTTCTTTATGTGGGTGGGCCCCTCGATATGAGGAATTTCTCAGAATTGCATCAGTTCTCTAACACTCGTCCCTTAAACAAATTGAGAACAAGAGGTGTTACAGAAGTTAGAACAAAATAAAGCACAGATTGATCAGCCTCCTTACCTGTTGAAGCAGATCTTCCTATGCGGAAGTGCCTGATCTGACAAGTGAGATAATCATCTTGCCGGCTTAAATACTGCAGTCATTTTGTTTGTTGATTTTTCTTGCTAGAGTTTGTTACACAGTTTTTTGTCCCTCGGGAACTTGTTCTATTTGGTAATTCTCAATATTTTCCCAATATAAATTCTAGATTTCCACATGTCCTTTTTAATTGTAAGCTGTATCATTTCTTAAGTTCTTTATGATTTCATCCAAGTGCAAACAAGTTGCATATTAATAGATAATAAGCTTATGAATAAAATATCCTATAAGTAGGACAACATATAGCATGAATTTACAAATTTCTTCACTTCTCTTTTGCATTGCTGCAAGATAAGAAAAAATTCATAATTACAAGTCACTGCTATAGGTCTCATCAGTTTCTGCTTTTCCAAACATGAAAACATGTAAAGTTGTCAAAAAGTTTTTCTATGATACTTACTCCCTCATTTAAAGCCAAACTTCTGTGTACGCTTTTAATAAATTTGTATAAACATTCGTGATATTTGAGTTGTCAAATGTAGCAATACAAAAAGACCCATATCATATATACTGCTTCACTTAATAATAAATATTGTCTAATTAAACATTTTATAAGTTATCCTATACACTCAACTCTAAAGCAGTCAAAAACACCCTAATTAGCCATCAATGACAAAATAACAGTTTGTGAGAACAATAGATGCATGATACATCCATTGTCAGTGTGGCATGTGGGCAAAAATTACATTACAAACAAAATATACAAACTTACATGTGGAGGGCATCAATCATTAGATCATAGCATGCTCCTGTACAATTTAATTGCTAGGTGGAAAGCATTGACAAGTTTGTTTAAATAGTATTGATCTCCAGTACAATGAGTCACTATGTGAAACTAGGGACTGCAACATGGCAGAAAGCCAAATGAAAATCTTGTTCCTTGCTTAAGAGAGCTCAAATCCTGCATTTGCTTGAATGGCATACAATAGCTTGTTTCGTAATGTGCTTAGCCGTTTATATGTTGGAAGCTGCCAATTTAGAAAATTGATATACAAGCCAAATGCAATCAGTCTCTCTATCAATTGTTGAAAAAGAAAATAGATACAGCATTAAATTATTTGAGGTGAAAAATAGGAAAAATTTGGTGAGAAGCTAAAAGCTTGAGATTAATAACTTGCAATAGATGCACAACCAAATAATTGTAATCTTGTGAGTTTCAAACAAATTTATCTAGAATCAGCAGATAAAGCTACCATTACGAAATCAAATTCCAGATAGGAATACAACAGGGAAATGTGTCCCTTCATCCTTAGGTGCTTCAAAAGGTCCATAGTCAAATGTGGTAGGATACTCAGGGAATCATTGAGGTCTATGGCTCAGGCCTAATTTTCCTGTGGATGGATTCAAAACTTCAGACTACTAAGTTTCACACAGAATTTTACAGGGTGGGCATTGGGATTTAGCTGTTGAAAAGCTGGTTGGAAAATGCTGCTGACTACCAACTAGACCAAAAAAATTTATTAGTGGTCAACGTATTTTTTTGGAAAGAAACAAAAAGCTTTAGCAGAGATCATAGTACAAACCTTTAATGTATTGTAACAGGTTGAGGCAGATGGAAGTCGTTCAACATCCTGTCCTCCAATCATTGCCCAAACTGGTGTATCACATACAACCTGTATAAACCCATCATAACTGAAATTCCTTCTAAGAATATTCAGTACTTGAATTCTCACAAATTGAAGTAGAATTTTGTAAACCAGAACTACAGGTATAGAAAAAAAAAACATGTTCCTATCCAAAAATATGTTTCAGCTAGATGATTTAACTATCCCAAATATCTTCAGAAATTGACAACAGAAGAAAAAGGGATGGATATTTTAATCTAGAAGGTAGCTCAAATGGTAGAAAAATCAAATACTCCCAAACTCATTTCAATCTCAAATACTGAAATGGCAGAAAAGCGATTGTTTCAAGAATCGGAAATGTTCTGAAACAAGAATAGTTTAGAAAACAACCACACACTTTTCAAACTAGAAATGTTATCTCTAGATATACTTTGGGGCCTTTAGTACATGTCAAATAATACAAGATTGCCAATTTTTTGTTTTCTTGTTTCTTTCCCAAAAATTGAAGCAAGACTCTAATACAAAACTCTAAAACTAGTTGAAAACATAATTCAAAATTCGAAACAAGACAAGTATAGCAAAGGAACTTAAGCACAGGAGGCAATCTTTCCCACTTCTTTTCTAATTACCATGTCCCTGATTTAGAGAGTAATGCTTTATAATTATTATTATTTTCCAAATCACACATTATTATAAGTTTGAAAACAATCATTTGACAAACCAAGCTACCCAAAATGTCTAAGAGAAAATGAAAAATATAACTAAAAAAGCGAAACAGTAAGTAGGAAAAGAAAATTTGCAAACAAGAAATCTGTTCGCCTTTCTGCTTCTGAATTCTTTCTCTGATTTAGAGATTCTATTTCTTTCTAGCTTATATGATCTGTCCCAAATTTCAAGTTTGCAAAGTTTGATTATAATTTGAGAAACTCACTTGTATTTGGCATCATCATACCATTTCCAAATTTAGGTAATATGGTTTTCAAACACAGCACTTTTAAAATAGTCTATTAGCGGCTCTTGATTCTAGATTACAGTGAAGGCTGCTAACTCACCTTATGGATGGTGAATGGCGGTTGTAGATGCTTGAAACCTAATAGTGGGGCACGGGAGCAGCTGGTCACGAACTTTAATAGTATAGAACGCTCTCCTGGTTCTAATCCATTGACCACCTGGATCATCATTTCAAAAACTCATAGATATATATTAAAAAACATACAAGGAAAACTCTATGTACTGA
The DNA here is from genome assembly GCA_027943335.1 of Chamaecyparis obtusa. Classification (NCBI taxonomy): domain Eukaryota; kingdom Viridiplantae; phylum Streptophyta; class Pinopsida; order Cupressales; family Cupressaceae; genus Chamaecyparis; species Chamaecyparis obtusa. The sequence goes on along the minus strand of BSBK01010451.1, from coordinate 649,091 downwards.
GTCTAAAAATAATAGTTAGTCAGAAGGCTTTAGCATGACCAAAATAACACCCTATTGACTATGACTTTACTGGCATCTGCCCAAATAGAAACACAGATGACTAACTGCTACACATCAATATATTTGAGTTTCCAATGCAACAACTTTGTCCAAGTTAAAATATACACTTTAGGAAAACAAGTCCTTTATAAACCATACATATCTCGTTACTTAAGAGATCAGGGAAGTGACTAAAGAAATAATACAGAGTAGAAAGTTTTACATATACTATAACAAGACATTTTCTTAAGAAAATCTTTTTTCTCTGACAAATGAACAGGATCCATTGAAATATAACATGAGCAGACATCTCACTCATCTAAAACTAAGAAATATAGAGCCAAAAAAAGTGTAAATGCCATTTTTCTCTGAGTTTCAGGGACATGACTTGTGGACATGTTTCTTGGATAACAAACCAGATTTCAGGGACGTTGAATTATCTATTTCCACCACTACTCTCATTCACAATCACCCCAGAGTGAATGTAAGATTTGATAATATCCGCACACAAAAATCCAAGGCTGAGGAATCCAATGGGACAGCTGTAAGAAAAGTATAGCACTTCATTTGGCCCCTATGCTAAAATCCCAACAGGTTTGCAAGGGTTGAGAGAATACTGGATACATGCCCAGTTCCATATCTCAAGCTGCAGATGAAGATAACTACAAGTCCCATGGAAATGTTGACACAACACAGGAAATGCAGGTACAAAAACTGGGAGATCCTAACATAGTTAAAAAAATCAGACAGCAATAATTCAGCTGACCCAAAAAGGTTCAAAACCTTGGATTTGGGGAAAACTCAAGGAAAAACTCAGCAAATTTTGTAGAAATTTAAAAATACAAATTTGTAAAAATATTCTTAAAAAACATACATATCACTGAACTTGTAAATAAGAGCTGATTTCTTGATCCCAAAGGCCTGCAAGCACCACTGTTCCAACAACTTTACTCAAGAAACCAGACTCTAAAATGAAGCATAATGATAATTTTGTCAGTTGGAATAGACTTATGGAGCCATAGGCAAGTTCTAAAAATAACAAAAACTTAGCAATAACTTGCTGCCAAATTATACTGCAAGTAACATGCGAGTCATCTTGACTCACAAGTTCTGCAATTTTATAGCAATATTTTCATCTATGACCCTAATAGCAATGTGCTAAGGTAGATGCTGACTAACTAATCGATCACCATATGTGGATCAACAATTTCATCTATGAAGTCCAATAATTATTGGTTGCAGCAATAGTATCATCTAAAGCTAAGTTGCCCGATCGTTATGCAATGAAAATTCAAACTACAATCGAAATTTTATTATTTAATATTCATATTCTTCTTCATCGGAAGCAGCAAAGTCAACATTTTGTTTAATTTCATTTGAACCACAATCAATTGGATCACCTCTCTCACTAGCAGCAACAGTGTTGCAGAAATTAGGTGACTCCACAATACCCCCAAGATCCTTGAAAGACCAAAACAACTTCCACAAGAGAATGGCAAGAAAGATTGCTTCAACTATGCAAGATTGATTGAATATTGATAATGTGCATACAAGCATACTATATGTACATTGGAAGACCTTGCTTGTAAACAGAGTTACACGGACACAGATATGGGTATAGTATGGGATAAGGATACTGCCATTTTTCGAGAACTCTCATTTGGACACAACATTCATAAAAAACACACACATATAGTTTGGTAGAATCACATGCTATGATGATATCACTGTTCTCGGCAAATGAAGAAAACCGTAGTTTTACAAAAAATCAAAAAGAAATTAATGCATTTAGAGAATATGAGAGCCATAATTCACACATTACAAAGAACCTCCACTATTTACTAATATATCTGATAAATTACATTCATGGAATAATAATAAAGATTGCAGCACGTACTCATTTGCTCATGAATAAAGGCTAACGGCAAGAGTGTACACAATGACTCGTATTGTGCAAACTCGAAGTTGTAGTGTACTTTAATAATCAAATGGGGGTTTGGGGGCAAAACCCCCAAAGGGGTCAAGGGGCAGCACTCCCAGTGGGGTCAAGGGCCAACACCCCTTGTGGAATCGAGGGGCAGCACCCCTTGCAAGGTCTCGAGGCAGCACCCAGCCACCAAGACCAAATTAAGACCTTCAAAACCACATTGAACTTCATGGTGCACATCATTTTTGTGACTACATCCACATATGGCCTTCTCAGCGACAAAGAAAACATGTAAAAAAAAAAAAAAAAGTGTGTTAATTATGTTTTCCCATTTTCAAGCAGCACCGAGAGTCCTTCATTAGGACTAACGAATCCCGATACAAGACTCACACGAGTCCTTCACAAAAACTTGCTAGTCATTGTTTTGGACTCCCCAAGACTCATCTTGCGAGTCCATCGCGAGTCAACTCGGCAAGCCATGAGACTCGCGAGTCATGGCAAGTCTATGGCGAGTCCCACGAGTCTTCAAACTAAGGTCCCAACAAAGAATCCCAAATTATTAAATCAAGGCTCCAATGCCTTATATTAAGTGACAGTTCAGTAAGATAGGATCAGTCATTCAAATAAAAATTATCGACTGATGTAATTGCTGTCTAGAAAACCAAAGAATGATTCCGGAATCTAAGTAATATCATATATTATACTTACCCCAAAAACAGCACCAAAAGAAGATTGATTGTTCATTCAATGTATAAGCCAAGGGTAATCAAGCTTCTAAGTTGTCATGTGACTCACCTCCCAAAATAATTTCACAGTTCGACTGCTCTCAGAATAGCCACCTGAATACCTGGTATTGCTTTTCAAGTCATCAACATCAAAATCATGCTCTCCTCCAGAAAGAAGCTGCACAAGCAAATTCAGAGATTAATTAAAGAAAATGAAATGTCAATGCAAAAAAAAGAAATAGACAAGAAACAAAATAGAATCCTTGTGTTCAAAATGATTACAAAGTTGATTATGATGTTCACAAAAATACAATGGTTTTAAGCTTCAATGGCTAGGTTTCTATTTAGCATGAGTGTGGGGGGCTGAGGGGAAGATATAGAAACATTAACAGATGGACAATTGAATATGTATGTCTATATGTGTGTGTGTGTGTGTGTGTGGAGAGAGAGAGAGAAGGGGGGGGGGGGTTTCAAGTCATCAACATCAAAACAATGCTCTCCCCAAGAAAGCAACTATACAAGCATTTTCAGAGATTACATAAGAATGAAATAAATCAATGTGGACACAGAAATGGACAAGAAAGACAATAGGATCCTTTTGTTCAGAATGAATACAAAAGAAATGATGCCATGTGCACAAATATGTTAGTTTTTAGTTTTGATGGACAAGTATTTCTTTCACATAGAAGGTGGGAAGATATAGAAATGTTAACAGAACAGACCTGTCTCTCCCTCTCCCTCTCTCTCTCCATACATACATACATACTTACATATGTGTGTGTATATATATATATATTCAAGGATTACTAAAAAATCAAATTAGATGATGTGAACAGAGAAATAGACAAACATCAAGAATAAATATAAAGTAAATGACACCACAGATTCAAATATGCAGACACTTGTTTTGATGGATGAGTTTTCTTATCACATAGAAGAAAGATGGGACATTTTTTTAAAAAGTGTGCACCTTCAAATGCACATGCATGGACACACAAAATATGTCAATCTACAACTAGCTATTACATGAATTGACATTTTATAAGCAAAGGAAGAGAATCAAGCATCATGTGATGGAATAAGAGCTGCAATGTAACCTAGCTATGCTCATTTCATCCAGACAACATTATATTAAAAAATGCAAGATTCCAAAAAGTATGTTAGACATGTCAAATCAATTTTTTAAGCACAAAGATATCCTGAGCCCTCAAACTGCACCTTAGCATCCACCTAAAAGGTTTTGAGTCTTCCACAGGACCACAAGCATAAATCACTGATTATGCAAATTTGCAACACTAGAATGCAGGCAACACAATTTGAGACTACCAACTTCTGAGGCCAAATTTCAGAAGATTTATATCTCATAAATATTACAATGTCTGGATGACAAAATTCAAAGTCAGTTAAGGTCAAGTTTTTCACAGGCTAAAGGTTTCTTCACTAATTAAAATTCATTAAGAAAAATAAAAATTATAGTGCATTGTTACCAACTATATCTAATGGAGTCGGTCCTACCTGGTTGAACTCCCGTGCATTGAATAAGCATAGCCAAGAAGGTGAAATAAGATCCGACAATCCTCTATAAAATGCATTTATCAATGGCTGGATCTGCAAATCAATTATTTTATAATTATATCAATAAAACACTATGAAAACTACAGTAGCATAGATGATGAATTCACTACATGTTTGATCAGACAAATATGAATGCCATAAGAAACCAGGAGTACCTGCCGATTAAGTTTATAGTCCGCCATTGCATGTATATACTGTAATCTATTCTCAATTGTAACAGGCATATTTGCACCACCTGGTCTAAGCTCAATCACAATTCGTTTTCCAAAAATATCCTCCATTACAGTAAAATCTAAAGCAAGGTCTTTGACATCCCCTTCATAATGCTTAAGGACAAAACAAAATTCAAGATATACATGTTAGTCATTACCTGAAAGAATGCACAATAAACTCATTTGAAAGACTTAGAGAAAACCTATCCTTATGGTATCAGAGAACAGATATGTCATTAAGTGAGAGAGATGCCAACAGTTCAGGAACAAGTGGATATTTTGGCATGACCAGGATGCAGAAGCTCACATTGCAATGAGATAAATGTGGAATTAAAGAAATGACACAAAAACATTCAGTATACACAGGATAGTAACCAAAACAATGTGTTCCAAAGTTTCACATATGGCCATATGTTAAGTTCTTCAAAAGGTCAATCGCTCATTAAAAGTTTCTGAAAGCTGATATTGATAATTTGCCAAAAGGGGGAATAACTGAATCATAATATTCCCAATTTTTAGAATAACCAAACAATTCAGCATCCATTTCTATAATAATCTCTTACCCCAGCAATAGAGAAATCAGTATCTTTTGTGGGCGACAAAAATTAAAACTCAACTCTATTGATCAAGTACTTACAAAGTTAATCCAACTTCAAACAGATGCAAATCATGTGGTGCATGAATAGTCTAGATCCAAGTTTTGTAATGAGACATATTTGGACAGAATGAAATGCAAGTAATGACCCCTTCCCCACAAATAATTCAGAGTATCTACCATCAATTCATGCACTACTATAGTTTATCAGTCCAAGAAAACTGGAATGCAGGATTGTCCAAGTAAAAAATTGAGAATGAAAGATTCCACCAACACATAAAAAAAAAGATGCAAATCAATTGGCATATGCCAAATATTATAAACCCAATAGTCAACACTCAGACTTCTAGCGAATTAAATTAATCGTCAAGAAAGGACATATAGCTTCATATTTAATGGGGTAACATGTATTTTCTACTGTGTACAAAGGGCTGCAAATGTATATTCCTTTTCTGAGCTCCCACATCAAATCCAAACAAGGGTGGCTTCAGCAATGATTTTCAGTAGATTGGATAAGAATAATAAATAACACAAAGGAGAGCAAATTCACACACTAGACAGGAAAAAAAAGTAATGCAACAAGCAACATCAAGTAGGGGTGCTGCAACTTTTTCCGAGTAGTTCGTAGATTAGGTTTGGAGGATATTAATGCATATTGGGAACTGGCATAAATACAAACAACCCTGTATTCACAGAGGAGATGGGGTTGACTTGTGAGAATATTAAAAGAGACTAGGAAAATCATTTGAATGGAGAATTCCAATAATCAACTGCAAACATGTGATCCAAACAGCATAAATATTTTGCCATTGATGGAGATAGACAAAAATTACTACATTCATGTGTGAGGAAAGCTAAGACCCTACATAAGATGACCAAAGATATTGGTATCAGTTATTCCCATCAACCATGACAGTGAATCATACATGCAGAGAAACAATACTGATTTGAGTACTTACAAGAATTTACTGAAGGAAATTAAAAAGTTCAAGAAAATTTGAGATGATAATGAAATTGTAGTGAATAAGTGATATTCCCTTCTAGAAATAAATTTAATATTAAATTATAATTAATCAGTATAATATAAATCAATAATACTTATATTATTGCTAATGAATATTCAATCATATCAATATGAATCTATATTAATATCATTAATCTCTATCAAGATAGCGATCAATGTAATTAATAATTACATTGACTTAAGTACCTAATTAAAGAATATATTAATTGTTTAATAATTAAATAGCTAATTAAATATATATTGATCAATAAGTAAATCAATATATAAATAATTATTAATTAAACTAATAAATAAACAATTATTAACTAATCATTAATTAATAAATAACATATGTTGATAAGGAGTTATCATTGCTGCACATTTATGTTATAGTTCTACTTTAATATATCTGCACATTCGTTATCATACGAACGCCCACTTAATACTATAAAACTTAACTGTAATGTATTTCTCTATGTGCTGCGTCCAGGCGAACAGTCAACACTCCGCGTAGGCAGGTTACGTTGGAATATAACAAACGCAGTATATTTTAATGCCGTTGGTTCAGACTGTAATACCATCAATTCACACAGGATACAATCGACGCCTATAGCAAGGGGCACATCTCTTGATGGGAGCGGATATAAAGCATCAGTAATTAGGAAAAGAAAAGAATACAGATAGGGGAACCACAGCAATTATGAAACATAGATAGGAGAATGGAAGATAAAATGAAATACATAATAAATAATAATAATCAGTGGATATTATTCTCAGTAGACCAGTAGTAATATCTACCAGACATACGCACAACAGAGGCATTGTGGAAGTCACAGATTATAAATAAGGTTATATACATATGATTGGTATCTGTAGATATCTTCCGGTTATGTCTCTTAATGAATTTTAATAACCATTGATAATAAGCCTCATATTATAATTGAATATATATGACTTGTTATTATTTAGTCTGACAGAAGTGCAGAGATGTATTCAGGGAGAGGCCTGTGTAAATCCAGCCAATCTGTCATTTCCAAGATAGGTAAGGATCAGCAACCCCGAGCGCCTTGCTGACAAGTCCAAGAAAGGCTTAAGGGCTTGGATCTGTAAAACCTTGAGGGAAACCGTTGAGTTTGGTGTCAAAGCAACCGTTTACATCTTCAGCATTCTCCTAGACTGGAGTAATAACAAGCATAGCATGGATTTCTCAATACACATATAGCTTATCATTTTGTTTCTATTAATTCATATACAATTGTTATCTTTTATTATTGCATGAATTAAGTTAACATAATTCAATTCAAGTGAATTAAGTAAGGTCCCAATAGGGGACATTACAGAATATTTAGAGCATGAAGGTAGAGAAAAATGACTCTAAATGCACATATACCATGAGGTTGAAAGAAACTGATCACCAAACTAGAGAATACTCCTACAAATGGTCTCAAAAGGAATTGCTTGTTGAGATCTCATAGCAAAGCTCAGAGTTGAAGATTGTGCCACCTCCAGCACACAATGATGAATGCATTCAATCCATGAACTTGGAGAGACAAGAAAAATCCAATGTGAGGATGAAGGTAACACCTAACTTAGAGCCTAATAACATTTGTCCAAAGGACAGACATGATGAGGATGTTGAAGTAATTGAGGGTAGAAGAAAATAAGGAAAAGAATTATAGCGCACAAATTATTGCACAAAGGGGTATACAAGTGTGACTTAACCAAGTAGCCAGTTTTGCAAAATGTATGAGGTGACCAGGAATGTAGTCATGGATAGCCCCTGCAATTCCAAAACAAAGAAAGAACAAGTGTTGTCCATTGAAGCATCAATTCCATGGAAGCCACAAGCTGAGAATATTGAGATCCAAGAGAACGAGGTGGCTTAAGAAACCAAAACCAGGGAGGACTATCCATATAAAGAAATGCTAGTAACCATTCCATTGTTGTATGTGTAATGGAAAAGAACATTTTGCTGAAGATCTTTCAAAAGAGTCATAAGGATTTTATTGCAAAGGTGTAGACAAGTAAGGAACCAAAGACCATGATCATGGTTAATTGTGCTAAGCATTGGGTCTCAATCAAAATCAACATGGTGGAGTCAAAGTGTGTATGTGGTGTTAACAAGGGCCTGAGAAAATAATAATCATCATGTAGGCCCCTTGTTCAAAAAGGAAATGTATGCATAACAGAGTCCAAATCCAACAAGCTATGTCCCAAAAGTCCCAAGCAAGAGAAAATTTACCCAAGTTCAAGCAAAATAACTTGTTAACCATTAACATTCACCGTATCCATAGAGATAATAGAGAGACCATCATAGTCTCAAACTGTAATTTGATGCTGACAAACACAAAAAAGAAAATAGAGTCAATATCTGAACACCTTCATCAAAAAGGAATGACTTAGACATAAAAGAGTCCATGTCCAACAATCTATGGCTCAAAAGTCCCACACAGATAAAAATTGCCAAAGTTCAAGCAAGAGAATTTGTTATCCATCACCATTAGCAATAACCAAACAATGGAGTGACCGTTTTGGTCAAAATATGGAGGTATTTAAACTGTCACGATCTTACTCTCTGTGCTCAAAATATAAAAAAAGATAGCCAAGATGGGTAAAGACAAACACCTGAATCTCTTTACACTAAGTATAAAGACTTGACCTTATTCTATTTCTTCTTCATGTTCTAGAAAGAGTGTTGAGGGAAGTGATCTTAAATTTTACCATACATATTTATGCTTTTCTAAAGAAAACTTAAAGAGAATCCAATAAATAAAGTTGTGGCCACCTATGTAGAGATGCCAATCGCAAAAAATATGGGTATCAACCCTCTTAACAGTCTTGGAAAAGAAACTGTAAATAGGAGGATGCCACTTCAAGATTGACTTTGTGGTGATATATCTTCTAAACCAGCTCGCATTGCCTTATTAGGATGACAAGGGATTAATAAGCTTGAAAAGAAGAATGTATGGATTGATAAGTTAGGATTGGGCATGAAAAGAAGAATGTCTATAGAATGAAAATGTAGAAAGATAAAAAATGAATATCAAGAAGGATGTATCATCCAACTTTAGGGAATAATATCAATTTGATGTGTCACAAACTTGACAGTGTCAACCATGCAATTGGAGCACTCCTTTAAGAAAAAGGAGTGCTTGAAAACCACATTTTACAATAGGAGATGGAGAATAACCTTCTCCCCATTTTGCACCAGGAGCTGGGGTAAGATAAAATGAGTTGCTGACAACAAGAAAAGAAATAATGACCAATGGCTAACATGGTTGTTGCAGATCCAAATTAACATGCCCAATGCCATACCTTTGTACAATCAAGCTCACACCAAAACATCACAAAGAGGAGAAAATTCATCTACAAGTAACTACCAATATTTGGTTCCATCCCAAAACCTACAACCCATGTGTCAATGAAAAGTAGGAAAGGAGCTTGAAATTACTTCCAGAAAGGAGCTTGACAAACTTTTTGTGGAATACCATGGGAAATTTGAAGAATTCAAAGCCAATCTATCTTTCATCATTACTTGGAGATACTAAGAAAGAAATTCCAACATAAAAGAAGCCAGGGGAAAACTCAAAATAATAACAAAAAAGAATTGAAGCGGAAGATAAACAACTTAAATGCACCCACCTTTGATTGCAATAGAAAATTAGCTGCTCAAGCTTGGTAAAACTTGGAGACTTACATCACACTTGGCCCTATGATAGAAAAATATGCAATTCAATTTATAATAGTATGTTTGGAGGGCAATGCTTATGATTGGTGGCACCATGGTCTAGTCACACAAGGGCATGACCTTGTGCAAACATTTAATCTAAAGGCTATTGAACCAATCTGAGCAAACGGATCAGGAAGAGTATTTCAAAGAATTCCTCAAGATGAAGCAATAGACCTCAAAGAGTGTATTTGTAGTAGAATGAGAGGATCATTTTTCTCTTTGTTGAAGGTTTGTATGAGTCAAGGGTCTAGTTAAACCGTTGCACCCCTATCACTTCAGGAAGCTATTATGAGGGCTTTAGCACTTGAGTGATGTGTATTCAAGAACAAAAATTCATCTCAACCATACCCAATCACTCACTACTTGACCACAAAAGAGCAATTCTAAAAATTAAGATTTCAACTCATACCCTCAAAAGGCCACACCACAGCTATTTGTAGCAAATAAGTATTATCACACCAAAAATGAACTTAAAAGAAAAAAGTTATGCTTCTCTTGCAAGGAGCCATGGGAACCAAGTCACAAATGCCTTGGCAAGAACCCAAGTCTACTACACTAAGGCAGTATTTGATGATGAGACAAATCTTGATAATCCAAGTTATAGCAATCTACAAACAAGAAAATCATTGAGAATGAGCTAGAGAATTTGCCAATTGAAGATGCAAGCACAAGTAGCAGTGCACTTGTAGCTCTTTCAAGGGCAGCATGATATCATCCATAGTTTAAAGACTCGGACTCGTGAAAGACTCGGCAAGGACTCGACAAAAGGAAAAAACCATAGTTTTGCATAAAAACAAAAAGAAATTAATGCATTTAAAGAACATAAGAGCCATAATTGATACATTACACGTCATATGAATCTCAAACACTCAATATATGAAATATCATCATAGTTGCAAACTTTAAAATGTATAACAGATGCATCAGTTTATAAATGTTTACAAAATTAGATATAATGATATGTCCAAATGTGAAAAACAGAAAACTAAAGACTGCATCCTCCTCTTTCTTCTCCTAATATAACTCAATTTTTCATGCCTTGAACTAGTAGGCGTTGAGGTATTTAAATGAGGAGTTGATTCTTCTTCTTCAACATCAAATTCCTCATCTTTGTCATCCTCCATTTCATTGGAGTCACCCTAAAACCTTGTTTTGAGCAAGCACAAAGAACAAATGACTCAAAAAGTGAAAAAAAAGTCAAATTATAAGTTGTTGGGCGTGTCCAGGCAGCAACAAGAGTCTATCACAAGGACTCGATGGTCTCACTTGGATTCAACTCGCGAGTCCATGGTGAGTCTACTTGGCTCGCCATTGGACTTGCAAGTCTGTGGCAAGTCCAATGAGTTTTTTATTACAATAAAAGATAGTTTCTAAGTTTATCTCTCTTTCGTCTATTTCTAATGGTCACTCTTTTAGCAATGTTTCCATAAACTCCTTCTGTTCGTTATGGAAACTTTCTCTTTCACTCTACAAGAATGTTTCTATTTCCTCTCTCCTATTCGTTATAAAAACATTCTCTTGTATCTTGTATATATAGATCATTCATGATCATTGTTTAATAACACATTCATTATTTTACCACAATATGGTATCAGAGCAAATTCTTGGCCTCTTTGAAAATTTTTAATTTCTTTTTTGAAATTATTAGTTCAAGGTTTTCGAAGCTTTTTTGCCCCGAGTGTGTTCAAAATTTGCATTTGTTTTTCCTCACCCACCCGTCTAGGGTTTCTGCATTTTCGACTAGGGTTTTGACCCTTCAATTCAAGTCAGAATTTTTTTTGATTGCAGATTCCTTGTGGGTTTTTCGAGAGCTCAATTGGGTTATTGTCCTTTTTTCTGGGTGCCTCGATTTTCAAGCCAGCGGATCCAAAATCTGACAGCATATTCTTGATGGGTTTTTGCAGATCTCAACTGGGTCAGTCTCACTTTTTTCTGGGTGCATCATTTTCCATGTCTCGATTTTCGAGCCAGCGGATTCAAAATTTGACAGTAGATTCTATCTGGTTTCTTGAGTTCTTCTCTAGGTATCTCTTCAAATTTTTTGGGTATTCCGTTAATCTACCTTGAAGTTTGCCCTTTTCTGATTTTTCACATTTTTTCTTTGAAAAACGTGCTATGACATCTCTCACCAGTCTTATGCTGGAAGACAGTCAGCATTTCAACGGAAAGAATTACGACACCTGGAAGCAGCGCTTGTTGATGATTTTCGAGTACTGTCGCCTTGAGGCGCTTGTTCAAGGTACTGAGACTCGTCCTACCACATCCGATGCCACTCAAGACAAGTTTGATGAACGTGATCATGAAGCGGTTATGCTCGTTAAGCTTTCAGTTACTGATGATCAGCTGCCTCAAATCCCGTTTGGCAAGACAGCTGCAAAGATCTAGACAGTATTGAAGGATCTCCATGAAACATCAGATAAAAGCAGAGCCTTCTTTCTGCAGACCTCTCTGATCAATCCGAGGCTGCCTTTTATGCTTTCTAAGGACATGCAAATTTCTATTTTTTTTAAGATAGATTGACCATTAAGGGAGGGTATTACGATAATAGATAGTTTCTAATTTTATCTCTCTGTTTCGTCTATTTCTAATGGTCACTCTTTTTGTAATCTTTCCATAAACTCCTTCTGTTTGTTATGGAAACTTTCTCCTTCACTCTACAAGAATGTTTCTATTTCCTCTCTCTTGTTCGTTATAGAAACATTCTCTTGTACCTTGTATATATAGATCATTCATGATCATTGTTTAATAACACATTCATTATTTTACCACTATTTTTGAACTATGATATCATCCATTAGGGTTCACAGGGAGTTGTTCGAGGAGCAAGTTACAATGCTTATTCACAATTGGGCTATCCACAACTTCATTGATGTAGCATGGACAGTAAACAAAGGATTCAAACTTGAGGAATTTCTGAGATTCAATATCATTGGTGTTGATGTAATAACTATTCCTTGCACCAAGATAATTCAACAACTCATTATAACTTGGTGATTATAAGGTATGTAACGATTTCTATGTTGTGGGATTGGGAGAAGCAGATATGGTCTTAGAAGTGCAATTTTTGCATTCCCTTAGACAGTTTTAACAAAAATATCTAAGTTATTGGTTCAAGTACGAGAACCCAATTCATGGGTTTGAGGATTTTTTTTTCATTATGGTTCGTAGGGGTTCGTGTGTGTGTGTGTGTGTATGCATTATATATACAAAAAAATAAGGGAAATATACAAAAGTGTAAAACTAAATCATTTCATAGCATGATGCTTGATCATTGATCAATGCCAAATGCCAAAGATAAAAATTAAAACACGATTCTAATGAAAATCATTACATTGAATTACCGAATTAAAATATAGTTAATGAAAGTTTGAAAGTTGAAACATGATTCAATATTTAATGTTCATCAATAATCAAAGTTTTCATGGTGGTTCGGACCCGAACGAACCCACAAGTCCAAGTACAGACCCTCCCTGGACCCGATGCGTACCATTTTGAGGACCTAGTCTCGGATCGAGGGTCCAGGGTGTGAACCTGGTAACGTAGAAAAATATCCATACATGGAAGTAAATTTCAAACCTAACGAGAAAATCATGGTGCTAAGAGACATTCCTAATGGGTTGCCACTAGTAAACTAATTAAAAGTATGGTGAGAACCCTCCACAAGAAGCATGTCACATGGGTAGTGGCTAGTTTCTTTGTAATTAAAGGCATGCATACCACTCTATCTTTGGATAAGCATCATTCTTATCATGCTGATATCCAAACCATCTTGGATAGGCATAGTATTGTTCTTAGTGATATGTGTGATGAACCCTACTAGTTCAACCTCTATCCAACCTATGTCTACCTGTGTTTTTTATTTGTTTTTGTAGAGTTAGTATTTTTTTAGAATATATGCTTTTTGGGGATTTTTTTGAAAATATACAGATATGCTTGCATAGAAGAAAACTAAAACTAATTTTCACAACATTGCATTGGAAATGCTATCTTATTAACTGAAAGATAGCTGCAAGTATGAGGAATTTATTTATTAAATTCTGGAAATATAATTGCAGTTAAAAGAAAACCTGGACTCCAAATGCAACACTTGGAAATTTGCCAAAAACCCTTCAAATTCAAAATGCCAAGCACATTTATTGCTAGACACCCACTACTGGATAAATAGGAGGCACAAATTCTAGGCAATTTGTCCTAGAAATCAAATGCCTTGGCATTTCGGTCTTCACATGGGGCCTAGAATGTTGTACGACTGCCCTTGAGGTTCAATAAAATCAGTCACAAAATGTTGTAAACAACTTCTATAAGTCGGCTATGGATTTACCCTTGATTTAGCATTCAATCTTCCAAAAACTTCAACCAATTTGCACAAATTGGACCTCTAAATGAAGCCCACAGTCAAGCAATGATTTCAGCTAGTCTTTTGTTGCCTCAAGTTTGCAAAACACTGAAGAGATCTCATCCTCCAATATTGAAAATAACCGAAACCCTAGGTCTCGGAGCAAAATTCCCAAGAACATTCAATATCAAAGACAAATAATCATACTCTCTTTGATTTTGTAATTCCTCCATTGAGTTTGATTTATAAATCTTCTCATATAAGTCACTTTAATGACATATATATTTGCCTTTGTTGCACAAGTTGACTTTATTATAAAATTATAAACTCCTTGGTTTGGGTGCCAACTTTTAATAACTCATTTAATGCTCAATAATATGTCATGTGTCTAGGTGCCTTGCCAAAAATAAAACACTGCGAATGACTTACCATAAATAGTAAGTCCTTGAATATCTTCTCAAGCCAAAGGTGCCAGGACTCAACACTGCAAACATAGCCCGTTCAAGTGTCCTACTATAATTAGAAATCCTAATTTTCTTGAAATAGTCACTTACTAAAAATAGTAAGTGTGCCAAACTGTACCAAACAAAGAGCAATCCTGAACACTCCTGACCTCCGGGATGGAAATAGGCCTCTTGCACTACCAATAGGGACCCTCTAACCATCTGAATTAGCCTATGAGAGCCAACGATAGCTAAAACACTCATAAACCATGGTGATCTTAAATGGGGACATTACAATATGCCTCTAGTTTGCCACCAAATAGGGGATTTCCACACATAATAGAGTTGGAACTAAGCTTTCAGCATATTATGATCACCCCTAAAAACCATTCACAATTATACAAAGAAGAAATAGAAAAAGAAATCAAAGAACTATTGGAGATGAGGCACATCAAACCAATCCTGGCCCATTTGCGCCAACTGTGGTTCTGGTGAAGAAAGATAGCACAATGAGGATATGTATAGATTAATAAGCCTTGAACAAGATGACCATCAAAATTAGGTATCCTATTCCAAAAATCAATGAGCTCGTTGATGTGTAGCTTGGAGTAGTCTATTTCTTAAATATTGACTTGCAATTATTCTACCATTTGATCATGTGCGCGATGAGGATTTCAACAATGCTGGAACCTTTTCAACATGAAGTGGTAATTATTTGATGTATTTACAATGGAGATGAAAGCTCCATTTAAAGGAATTACATGTACAATGTTTTGATTAAGTAAAAACAGGATTTGAAAGGTCCCGAAACCTTGTACAAAGATCAGAAGATGTTCAATACTGATTAGTCATAAGAACGAAAGAAACCAACACAAACAAGGGCACACAGCCCAACAAAAGATAGCAAAAAGAGACTACGAAGCAGCCAGAGGCAGAAAAAGACAGCACAGACAAGAGATAGCCACCGAGGAAAAGCTAATTACATATACAATGTTTCTAAAAGAAACAATCGTAAATTGAAACAGGAAATAGAAATTAACTAAACTAACTGAAGTACATAAAATGACCATTAAATAAGAAATATACCAATATTACTCTTAATACCCTCCCTTAATGGTCATTCTATCAACTACACCAAGTTGCCCCCTAAATTTTACAAACCTGTCCAAGCTTAGAGACTTGGTGAGGATATTTGTAGTGTGGTCCTTCGTTGGAACATACTGCAACATCACAATTCCATCTTCAACAAGCATTTTGATGAAATGACAATGAAACTCTACATGTTTGGTTCCCTTGTGGAAGTCTAGATTCTTGGCAAGTTTTAGCACCCCTTGACTGTCACAAAACAAGGGTGAAGGCCCTGCTTGAGACATTTTCATGTCATAAAGAATCCTCTAAAGACATACTACCTCACATGTTTCTTTAATAATTCCCAACTTCCCCAATACCCTGCTTCTATCGAGGAAAGAGCTACCACCTGCTGCTTCTTACTAGTCCATGTGACTATACCTGTACCAAGACTGAAGACATACCCAGAAGTAGACTTCCTATCATCAGCAAAACCCTACCCAATCTGAGTCTGTAAAACAAATCAATCGAGGATCTTTGCTTTTGTTGTACGCAATGCCAAAGTCTGGTGTCCCCTTCACATATTGTAGTACATGTTTCGTTACAACCCAATGTGTTGCCTTAGGGGTTGTCATGAAACGAGATATGTAGCTCACAACATAACTTAGATTAGGTCTAGTGGCTGTAAGATAAATTCCACTAATTGCCTAAAAGATGACTCATTCACCACAAGTGAATCAGATTTGGCCGATAGTTTCAGCCCTTTCTCTATAGGCGTAGATGAAGGCTTGCAATCAACCATCCTAAACTTATCTAGCAAACTCTTCGCATACTTCCACTGCGAAATGAACATGCTATCACCTGTCTGCCAAACCTATACATCAAGACAATAATTCAAAAGTCCCAAATCAATCATATCAAATGCCTGACACAAATTCAGTTTGATTTTTCCAAGCAACCATGCTCCATTACTAGTAATGATAATATCATCAACGTAGATGACAAGAAAAATGATGTCATTACTGGTGCTTTTGACGTACAAGTTTGGATCTAAAGGACTTCTGTAAAACGCTATGCAACCAAGTACGTATCAATTTTGATGTACCAAGCCTTGGGGGCTTGCTTGAGGCCATGAAGAGACTATTCACATATCTAGTGCTCTTTGCCTACAACTCTGAAACCGAGAAGCCACAACATATAGACTTCTTCCTCCAAATCACCATTTAGGAAGGAGTATTCATGTCCATTTGATGAACTATCTAACCACACTGTGCTGCAATGGTCAAAACCAACCAGATGGTGCTCATCTTTGTCGTAGGAGCAAAGGTTTCCTCATAGTCAACACCTTTCTATGAGAAGCCCTTCGCCACCAACCGAGCTTTGTACTTATCAGGAGTTCCATCAGCTTTATATTTCACTTTATAGACCCATTTGCAACCAATGTGTTTCTTCCTTAGTGGAAGATCTGATATTACTAACCAATTACTGAGAGGGGGGCTGAATCAGTAAATACTTTTTCAATACTGTAATTCTAAACTTGTTTAATTATCCTTTACCGATAAGAGGAATAAAATAATCATTCACAAGCATAAAAAGAATCACACAGATTAACACAAGTATTTATATGTGGAAACCCTTAGTTAGAAGGAAAAAACTACGGTGAGACAGAGCTCACAACTTCACTACTGCAGAATGAAGGCACCCTGTTAGGAGCTTACAAAACACTGGTTAAGGTGCTACCCAGTTAAGGGATTTTACAAAAGATCGGTTAAGATCTTAACCCTGTTAAGAGTCACCTGGTTAGAGGACTTTCAATCATCAATAAAGATGTTACCCTGTTAGGAGATTTTACAAAGAACTGATTAGGTCCACCCTGATAAAGGGATTTTAACTTGCTTTCACACCTTACAAAAGCAATGATCTATTATGACACTTGATTGTCTGATTAGATCATACCTATTGATCTTTCCCCAGTTTTCCTAGCTGTTGATCTCTATTCTGCCTCTTTGCCTTTCACCTCTGGTGACTGTGATTGCTACGCAGATGTCTCTTCACTACTCTATTTACTCAACAATTCTCAACAACCTTATTTCTTGTGTCCTATGACCTGTATTTATACAAGAGTCCACCTTAATGAAACCCTTAACTCATAGAACCGCCAGGCTGTAAACTCAACAATAAATCATGCAAGTAACAAAAAGCTATGCGTTATGATTTGGAGTTTACCTTGCAAAACATCCATAGAAATAAAGCTAACTCCTGTTAAAAAGCTAACTCCACTTTTGAGCGGTGGATGTCTCGTATAATCCGGTTTTAACTCAAATTGTTCCGCAGAATCCGGTGCGGATCTTTAGACAGTTTAGACCGGTATATCTTATACCTGGTTCATCCCTTGTATACACTATGAGACCGGTACTGTGTACTTAGATCGGTCTACCGGTGTATCCCCTTTGCTTCATCTACCAATGCATACACTCTGTTTCTAGTCTACCGGTGTCTTCTAAGTAATGTGAGTGACCAGTGAGCTTTTACCGGTGCATGGTGTTTGTGAATTTACACTAATGACAACTTAAATTGCTAACAAGATCTAATAAAACCCAAGTATTGTTCTTCAAAAGACTATGATACTCAACTTCCATAGCCCATTCCCATTCAAATATCCCTTTAGCCTCTGAATAAGTCTAGGACTCATAAACACTTTGAATGTTGGCCATAAGGGCAAAATTGACCATGTTCTTTCTCTTGCCTCTACATGATCTACCCTTAACAAACTCGTCATCCTAAACATCACGTATAAGCTTTTCCCACCACTTAGGCGAAGAGTAGAACCATCTTCTTCCAAATCAGTACAATCATCATGCCTTGTGCTACCTAGAATCAAATCATCTAGATGTTGATCCAGGTTATCTTGAGGGAAATCTAGTGGTACAATGTCATGCCTAGGAGATTCCACCAATTCAGGTTGAGAATCTTCAGAGTCCTCTTTATGTGAAGCAAATGGAAGCCTAACACCTAAATTTCTTTTCTTCGTAAGCTGATCTTCATGACTCTGAATAGAAGCATTAAGTGCCCACCTTCTTCATCAAAAACCACATCTCTACTGAACGTGAGATGATCAATGTCCACATCAATCAACTTTTGACTTTTGGAATCTAATTTGGTCCTCTTTACATCTGGAATCCAAGCATAAACTGTTGAACCAAAAACCTCCAAGTGACTGATATTTGGCTTCCTCCCAATCCATGCTTCCTCTGGGGTCTTCTTCTTGACGACCTGTGTGGGGGACCGATTCAAAAGGTACACTACAGTATACACTACCTCTACCCATTCTTAGGAACATGTCTATACTCCAACATAGACCAAGCCATTTCCGTAATAGCATGGTTCCTCCTCTCAACAACACCATTTTGCTAAGGGATGTAGGATGTGATAAGTTGACACTTAATATCATGTTTAGCACAGATATTAGAGTTCATTGGGATAGAAATCTCCCCATTATCTAACCTAAGAGTAATGATCTGACATCCTAACTCTTTTTCAACTAATGCTTTAAACTTCTAAAATTCATTAAACACATCTAATTTTTCCTTTAGGAAAAACACCCACATTTTCCAACCGAAGTCATCTACAAACAAAAGAAAATACCTAGCACCAATGACCAATACAATACTCATTGGTCCACAAAAATCTGCATGAACTAGCTACAAGACTTTGGATGTTCTCTAAAAGTCTCCATTTGAGAACGGAGTGTGATATTGCTTCCCTTCCTAGAAAGCTCTACAGATGCCATGTATCTGTGATTGAATCTAAGGTAAGCCATTCACTAGATTCTCCTGTGACAACTAAGAGAGATAGAATATGTTGAGGTGATCATAATGCTAATGCCAAAGAGAACTAATGGATGAACTCTTCGTAGCCAATTCAACCTCCTGAGACTCCAATATCAATAAGGGAAAATAATTCGTGATCTTCGAGGCCAACAACAATTGTAGTCTTCGACTCTTTGCCAACAATATGACACTTTTGTTTACCAAAGAAAACATCTAACTTCAGACAATTGCGCATAATCTGACTATACCAACATTGCCCGAGTATACATTGAGAAATATGAGATTTCTCCCACCAGATGTAACTTGAACATTGCCCCTATTGACAATTGTATACTCTTCACCGATGCCAAAGATCACTGAATTGAAACATGGTGTGTACTTTGTGAACCAATCTCTTCTATGTAAAAAGTGTCGAGAAGCTCCAAAATCAATGTACCGGGCAAATGCTTTGACACAATCTACTAGTCTTTTGGCCATAACCGCATAAAAGGCGAGCTCCTGCTCAATATGGTCTTCAACGTGTGCCTTTTGCTAAGACCCAACCATTTCCTGAATTAACTCTTCATATGACCAAGTTTACCATAGGTAAAAACATTTGATTACCTTCTTGGAACTCTCCTCAAGTTTGAGTATGGTTTGCAACATGGACCTTTTGTTGAGACCCTCCCTGGTTGGATTTTTCATCAGCCAACCATTTCCTGCATTAGTTCTAGTTGGATTTTTCATCAACCAACCATTTCCTACATTAGTTCTTCAAATGACCAATTTTACCATAGGTAAAAACATTTGATCACCTTCTTGGAACTCTACTCAAATTTGCTTTGTTTTTTTCTACTAAATGGACTTGCCTTTGCCTTTGCCTTTTTCATTGGCTTTGGTAGTAAATGCTTGCTCCACGGAAGGTGTCTAACTGCTACCAAACTATTGTTTCCATCTGTCCTGTTGTAGGAGCTTCTTGCACAATTCATCAAACTTCAGATCAATAATGGTTGATGTGAAGTTGAGAGTCTCGATGAACTGCCAATAGGATTGTGCTAATCTTTTCAGCGTGATGACCACCATATCCTCTTCTTCCATCGTGCAACCAATAGCCTCTAGCTGATTGTGAATATCCTTTATCTTCATAAGATGCTCCTATAGAGACACCTTATTGTCCATCATAATGGAAAACAATATGTTCTTCAAAAAGAACGCTCTACCCTTGTCTAACTGTTCATGGAGAATCTTCAAATGAATCCAAATCTTCGCAGCTCTCTTGCCAAACGACACTTCTGGAAGCATGTCATCAATGGCTGACAACTTGATGGGAATGACTGCTTCTCGATTGCGCTCATCGTACTTGTCCAAATCTTTGTCTACCACTATGGGACGAGCAACTTTATCGAGTACAATTTGATCCAAGCACTAGTTTTTGAAAATCATGAGTATACATTGTTTCCACGTGTTGTAGTTCTTGTCATTGAAGCATTGACTACTTTCCAACATGATGTTGGTCAATGATGTCCTCCCTCCCAATTTCCAATGCATGAAAAACGAGGTAACACAGAAGCATAGGAGCTGATTATAAAGAAAATCTACATTTTTTGAGCAGAAGTTAGGCAAAAAACATGCAGCACAAGTCCCAAGCCATAGAAAACAGAAAACTTAACTCTGATTTTTTTCAAAAAGAAACTATAAATGTAATGTCCCTTTTGGGGATTGCCCTAATTTTTGCCCTAGAATCACAAATTCCATTGAAGTAAGAATTGTGAGATGGCTAGAGATATAACTTTACCAATTAAAATGCCTTTTAACAAGATAAATCCCGATTTAGGTCCTTATTCGTCTCATTATGAATAAATAATAATATTTGTTCTTTTTGTCTATTTTATGATCTCTTATTCCCATTCAAACCGTATCACTTGTAATTTGTAATCTATCTCTTTCTAATGAATGAAAAATGTTTTCTGATCTATTTTGTGATCAGGACTGAGTATAAAATACAATGATATGATTATGTCACAGTAATCTGTATACAACCTATATTGGCTCTCTCATCATCCAAATTAGTCACAGTAATCTGTATACAACCTATATTGGCTCTCTCATCATCCAAATTAATTCTTTCTTCCTCCTTAAGTGAATATAATTTTCTATTTATTATACTGAGTGTATGTCTCGACCTGCTGGTGATATTATTTTGTAGTTATTATTATTATATAATCGATCAGCATTTGTATTACCTTTCAACTCTAATTATCTGAGTCTCTGATATGTCTTAACGATGATTTATAATAGTTTGTCTTATAATAGATCGATTATAAAGTACCAATATCACCATCTACGTAATCATTATTTTCATTAGTTTCTTTGACACTTAATCCTCAATGTCAATACCTAGAAATTATATTTCACAAAGATATTAATAATTAAAGGGAACATTTGCACCTCAATAAGAATTCGTCGATGGCTGTATGTGTTCAGTGACTTCAGGATATCGCAGGCCAAGACTCTGTGTGCTCCCGATTGTAGAGATTGAGGACTTGATTGATTGGTATCTACAAGTGGCATATCCTAAATGAACAATCACAAAATATCCTTGCAGTCAAGAGTTATCGATATATTGTATTTGATGGTTGCGATATCTATATTCAACACTTGGCATAGATTGCAATTATGTTACTAACACCCAGACGATGTGATTCCTAATAGCTTCCAACCTATCGCAAAATGTTGTCGCTACTATATTCAGGTCAAATTGTCGAGGATTATCCTCAACTATGATTTACTAACATGTATATAAAGCTTGATGATATATTCATCTTCGCCGACACTAATGCCTTTTCATTCCTCCATCTATTACTTTAATAATGATGGTGCAATTCAATGTTATATTGATTTGCATTGTATCCCAATTGATTGAAGATTGATCTTCATCACAAACCATCTCTCTCTCTCTCTCTCTCTCTCTCTCTCTCTCTCTCTCTATATATATATATATATATATTGATGGTGCAATTCAATGTTATTGATTTGCATTGTATCCCAATTGATTGAAGATTGATCTTCATCACAAACCGTCTATATATATATATATATATGAATGTATGTATGTATGTATGTATTACGAACAAGTGTAACCAACAATTTGATCCAAAGTTCATTCTTTATTATTTATTTAATAAAATCTTATTAATTATTATTTATTATTAAATCTTATTCTAGCAAAGCTTAAATCAATACTTTGGTTTGCTTGTCACCCTTGAAATTTTGTCTCTTAGAGACTTTGCAAAATTGGTGTGAAAAAGATGGTATCACCAATAGGGCTTCAAGTGGGGAGACATGACAGTAAAAATTGAAACATAAAAACCTTATGGTTTTTGAGAGAAACCCAAACCAGAAATTTCAGACAATTTTTGTAAAACCCTAGCCACAGTAAAAAAAACCATAGCCATTGTGGATAAAGCTAACAAATCTCAATTTTGGAAAAACAAACAAAAAAAAGAAGCCGCGTGGATCTGAGCTAGAAAGTTGACCACGGATTGTGCAAAATAAGGAGCCATTGCAATCTTCAGAAAGCCATGGAAAAGAATTCCCAGTCGGCGAAAGAGCAGAAAAAAAAAATCTGTTCAAAATAGCACGGGCTCTATAGAACAGTTACACTGAAAAAAGAACCTTGACGTGACAGCAGAAATTGCAAAGGTACAAGAAAAAACCAAAGAACAGGTTGCGAAAAAAGGCTTCACGTGCACAGAATAAAATGGCTGAAAAGATCACCCAAATATGTCATCACAATTTTACAAAAGGACGCACAATTTGCAAAGACAAAAAATGGAAACCCAGCAAAAAAAATTCAAGAACAATGTCTTTATACAACGCAAAAATCTCTAAAGAAGACCTTGCATGCAATTTCTATACCCTTTTATTCTTCACAATTTTGCAGATGAAAATCCTTTGAAAAGTCCACAATTTTTTAATAGAAAAGTTGGTTAAAAAAACTTTTGAATAAACTATTTAAGATGAACACAAATTTTTGTTGATAAAAAATTTGCAAAAAAACAACTATTCTCTAATAGCATGAAATGGTACATGATTGATGTATTTACAATGGAGATGAAAGCTCCATTTAAAGAAACTACATGAACAATGTTTCTAAAAGAAACAATTATTAACTAAAATAGGAAATAGAAATTAACTAAAGTATATAAAGTGACCATTAAATAAGAAATATACCAATACTACTCTAATACAACATATCCCCTTGTGATTTGTGACATGGACGTACAGCCTCCTCTAAGATCCTTAACAGGGATAATAGTAGTAGTTTCCTGAACTGATGCATCTTTTGGGAGAAACGGCCACCTCAACTCCCTACAAGTGTTATTAGAGTATGGTTGCAGGCTCGAATCCCCTCAATAGCTAAGGGGGAGATGGTTGGAACGTCTCCAGCATATCCCCTCCAAATTTGTGACATGGTCCTATAGCCTCGTATGAGATTCGTAACTGGGATGGTAGCGGTTTCTTGAAAAGATGCATCTTTTGGGAGAAACGGTTAGCTCAACTCCCTACACACAAGACAACATCCAAGTGCCATTTTGAACACTAACATTTCTTGGTTTGACAAATACCCTTGTCACTTTCATGTACCTCAACTCCCTACAAGTGTTAATAGAGTGTGGTTGCAGGCTCAAATCCCCTCAATAGCTAAGGGGGAGATGGTTGGAACGTCTCCAGCATATCCCCTCCAAATTTGTGACATGGTCCTACAGCCTCGTATGAGATTCGTAACTGGGATGGTAGCGGTTTCCTGAAAAGATGCATCTTTTGGGAGAAACAGTTAGCTCAACTCCCTACACACAAGACAACATCCAAGTGCCATTTTGAACACTAACATTTCTTGGTTTGACAAATACCCTTGTCACTTTCATGTACCTCAACTCCCTACAAGTGTTAATAGAGTATGGTTGCAGGCTCAAATCCCCTCAATAGCTAAGGGGGAGATGGTTGGAACGTCTCCAACATATCCCCTCCAAATTCGTGACATGGTCCTACAGCCTCTTATGAGATTCGTAACTGGGATGGTAGTGGTTTCCTGAAAAGATGCATCTTTTGGGAGAAACGGTTAGCTCAACTCCCTACACGCAAGACAACATCCAAGTGCCATTTTGAACACTAACATTTCTTGGTTTGACAAATACCCTTGTCACTTTCTTGTCTAACATGAATTAGTTATCAAGTGGTCAATTAAGAAATTGTGTTCCAATATTCTTTGCCAAAATACCTAGTAAAACATGGGGAAATCAGTTGAGGCACTTGGATATAGTCCTTGAACTATTGAAGCAATAGGCTCTCTTTGCAAAGGGATCTAAATCTGAGTGTGGGAATATAGATATTTTCTACTTATACCACATCATTAGTGCTCAAGGTGTTCCCGTGGATCAATAAAAGGTCCAAGTCATCTAGAATTGGCCAACTCCTACCACATTAACACAATTGAATGATTTTTTGTTTCTTTTGCAGCTACTGCTAAAGGTTTGTTACGGATTTTTCATAGCTGGCAACATCCCTAACTAACATGACTAGGAAGGCAGATTTTGCATGAAATGGCACAACTCAAAAGGCTTTTGGGAAGCTCAAGAAGGTAACAAGTTCATGAACTATACTTGCCAGTTCACCTTTCTCACAACTGTTGCAGATTGTGAGGCTTCAAGTGAGGAAATTGAAGTAGTACTAACGCAAAAGGCACATCCTATAGCATTTGAAAGTAGGAAGTTGAAATATTTAAAGAGGGGTTATTCTATCTATGAAAACGATATGCTTGTCTCACGAATGCTTCAATGTTTAGGCAATACTTAGTTTGTGGAAGATTTGCAATGATAGTAAGTCATCAAAATTTGAAGTCCTTCCTTGGCCATCATGACCTAAATGATTAGAAACAAAAATGGGTGAGTAATCTTCAAGCTTATGATTTTGCTATGTCGTTTTTTATGCTTTCTTTTGGATGTCGGCACTCCATAATATTTTTGCTATTTCTGCTAATTAAAAAGTTTGTATCATTGGAAAATGTGCTAAGATAACAATTGCTACTAATTTTTTAGATGAAATTATGAATGATGGAAGGTATTTAGTACTAGATGGTCTAATTCATACAAGAAGATAATTTACTAGTTCTTGAATCTAAGATAAAGAAGAGGATTTTGAGAGATTTGCATGAAGTAAGGGTGGGAAACCCAGTATTCTACAAGACTTATAGGCAGGTGAGAGAGAAAAAATCCTAAAGGATCTTAAGGAAGATGTTCTCAAGCAAATAAGATAGTGCACAACTTGACAATAGAATAATGTTGGGCATGCTTTTCCTACAGGTTTGCTACGGCCTTTGTCTAAACCAAATCAAAAATGGGAAAGTGTGTCCATGGATTCATCACAAGTCTTCCATAGCGTAAATGGCAACAATTGCATTTATGTTGTTGTGGATAGATTAAGTATGCACATTCTTTAGCCATCCCTTTGAAGTAAATAGATTAAGTATGCACACTTCTTTTCCATCCCTACAAAATTTTAAGCACATAAAGTAGCTGACTTATTTTTTGGAGTATGTCTTCAAGCTACATGGTTTGCCTAAGAATATTGTGAATGATAGGGATGGTAAATTAATAAACTCCTTTTAGGAGGAATCATTTCATTTGACTAGTACCAAGCTCACTCCTAATACTAGTTATCACCCCAAAACAAATGGACGAATAGAGATAGTGATTAAATGGATCAAAATATAGTGGAGAAATTGTCACTAATCAACAATCCACATGAGTCAAATGGTTATACAACAGAAATATTGCCGTGAAATCACCCATCACATGTTTCTTTATGGCATTCTATGGATATGATGCACTATCCTTAACAAATTTGGTGTTCACTGATAAGAAGCTACTAAACACCGGTGACTTGGTGGATCACAGCCAAGAAATTTTAAGGTTACTCAAGGATCATCTACAATGGGCTCAAAATCAACAAAAGATTTATGCAGCACCACATTGAGAGGCCATTTGAGGTTGAAGACATGATCTTCCCAAGCCTACAACCATCTAGGCAAACTTCCATTAATCAAAGTGAGTTTGGAAAGCTCAAACTTACTTTCATGGACCTTACAAAGTTGTGAGAAGGGTTGGTGAGATGACTTATGAGTTGGAGTTGCCAAAAGACAACAGACTTTACAATATTTGCCATGTGCCTTGCCTCAAAAGGGCACTTGGTCCACATTACACTATTAGTTGATTTGCCACTCATGTATGATAAAGGAAAAGCACATACTTGTGCCAAATGCATCATTGATACACAGGTGATGAAACTGAAAAACAAAACCACCAAAGAGTACCTGATTTGTTGGAGGAACATACCTATAGAAAAGGCTATTCAAAAAAGGACCAGAGATAAACAGCCAAATTTGCATTGCTTGTGAACAAGCAATTTCGGGAAGGGTGGATTATATTGTCCTCTTTTAATTAATGCAGCTTATGTTCACCCAATCCTTGTTTCCCAAAAGGGAAAGAAACAATATTTTTATAAAAATGGACATGAGTTGGAAATTAGAAGTAAACATAAAGTAATAATAAAATAAAATATTATTTCAACATATGGAGGAGTTGGTTTACATAAAAGGGTGTTGCAGCCCCCAGGACACTTGAAGAAGCTAATGAGTTACAAAGCAAAACATGGCTATTATTGGGAGAGAATCTCCTTAATATATTAAATGCTATTTTTGAAGAGGAAATGAGGCATTGGACCCTAATGCATTTTTAGACCGTAACGCTCCTAAAGACTGCCACCTGTAACTCCATTCCATGGTAGCCTTTCCTTTTTGGAAGAGCACATCGGAACTGTGGACATTTGGACATTTTTTGTGGCATGATCCTCTTGTATGATCCCTATTATCCTTTTGAATCTATTCCCTGTTCATTCCTTTATGATTTTGCGATCCACCATTCAAATTATGCCCGAAGTCAAGTTGAGACCATTCCCTGAACTATGCCCAACAGCTGGTTTTTGAGTCTGCCATCTTGGGCAAAAGCATGTTATAGCCTACACTGTCTACCACTATTTTTTTCTGACAAGTTTCTTTTTACACCCTTCAAACTGAGTTATTGTGTTAAACAGTTTTGCTCAATTTGACTCAGATTCATTGAATGGTTACAGATTTGCATATATAAATATTGCATTGCAAATAACAAGATAAGAGTGTGAGATTAGCAACTTAATGTACACAATAAGAATTACAGGTGCTAGAAAATGTCTGATCTCTACTGTTGCAATACACAGATTGAATTGATAAGAATATTTGTTATGCCTTCCAGGAAGATCTTTTCAAATATAGTTTAGATTATAATTTTAGCCCAGTCAATAACAGCAGCAAACAACAACTTCCCTTGTCAGGAAATCGTCCTCTAAGGGGCAGCAATAGGATCAAGGAGCACTTCAAGGAACTGAATAAGACCCTCCAGTATACTCAGACCTGAATGATAACTCCTTTAATGCAATTTATCACAGGAATGATGACTGAAAACTGCTCAGAAATTTTCAGAACTGACAACAGCAATCTTTAAATCATGAACAAGTCTTCTCTTTGCAAAATCACAGGAAAGTTGACTGAATCTTCTTCTTTTTCTCACACAGCAGTATTGACTGGAAGCAAAGGACGAATCAATGTGCAAATATGATGAATTATTGCTCTTTCCATGCTCAGCAACAATTATCAGTAGAGAGATACAATCCTAAGATACGGTGCTTGCCTTACAGGCAAGTCACAAACCAAAATCCCTCTGTCTTGTACAGTTCTGTTTGCCCTGCCTCTGTATTGCAGCAACCACTTATAATACTAGTCCCAAGTTAATTTAATATGGAATTCTAATGGTGCCAAAAGGTCTCAATTTCACAGGTAAGTCTCACCAAAGAATCCAGATACATATCGCCATAATGAAAGGTCTCATGCCAACAAAAGAATTTAAATTGCTTAAGCAAGGAAATGCCCATGCTTCAGCAGCCACCATGAATCTCCAAGTCTTCAATGCTGTGGTAAGATAGTTACAGTCAGATATATCCTGAGGCCCCAGATAATACTCAGGAACGACAGTATGGAAAGAACCATCTCATTGTGTTTTGCATATCAACCATTATGACACCTAGTTTTGAAGCTTAGAAATATACTCCCACCAAGATTGTGATATGCTCAGTTCTTTAACAAATCCAACATGTCTCCTTCTCAATGAACTGGGTGCAGCTCTAATGAAGCCAAGGTAAACAAACATTGAAAAAAACTCAGAAACGGCACTGCAGCAGAGAGTCAACTAATTCAGTTGTTTGTTTCTCCCACTGACACTCCGCCAGATTAAATCAGAAACAGCAAGGCTCACCATTTAGGGATGTTTCAAGCAACCCAGACCCTTAGAATGTTACACCACAACAAGAGATTGTTATTCTGAACAGTAACGTTACTTTAAAGACTCACGACACCTGGGCCATTGATACTTAAATGTGTCTTTCCGTCACCAACTTCCAGAGTTTGAAACGGTCAAGAGAATTGCCAAACACACAAGCAGGACCCAGTAACTTGCAAGTCTTCACCACTTATGAATAGTCAATAGAATGTCAAAACTTTACCACAGAGAAAAACATTATAAGGATGCATATAATTTCAATAAAATCAACAACTAAAGCCCATTGCCCTATCATACAGACCCGAAATCCACAGCTTCACAATTTTTAAATCACACAGCGTATGAATAAATCGGTCAAAAAGAAAAAATTCTTATGTTAGACAAGCAAGCCAAATACATGCTGCGCCAATCATTATAAATTTCTTTCCATGACGTTCATAAGAAATCTCACCAGAAATCAATGATCTTCCAACTTGCTAACATTATTCTATTCTGAAAAAACTACCTTACTCAAAGAATAATAATATTATCCATTATTCCAACTTCTTGTGGGTACCAAGTGAAACACCTGGCTGGTACTTCCAACTGGAACTGGGTTTCCGCCCAATGCTTGAGAAAACCTAAGGGTTGTCGTTCACAGATTTTTGAACTGAAAGCCGCAAGCTTTCCAGGTTCCAAGTGAAATATCAAAACCAAGAATCCAAGCATTCCCAAAAGAGACTCAAACTCTGTTTTTATAACTCCATGAAGAAACTTGCAGAAACCCTTTTAAAATTCCCTTA
This sequence comes from Chamaecyparis obtusa, assembly GCA_027943335.1. Lineage (NCBI taxonomy): Eukaryota > Viridiplantae > Streptophyta > Pinopsida > Cupressales > Cupressaceae > Chamaecyparis > Chamaecyparis obtusa. The sequence goes on along the minus strand of BSBK01010451.1, from coordinate 619,419 downwards.
CATTTTAAATTTGGCATTTACAAATGGAAAATAATTATAAAGTGACTTTTATTTTATAATTCTTTGTTAAAATAAAAAGTCACTTTAATTGCTCTATTAAATAATTAAATTAAGATGTCATTAAATTTATTATTTTTCGAGAACTTCAATTTTAATTATTTAATTAACTTTTAATTTCCAAATAAAGGGGACATTACAAAGCAGCTATAACAGTCAAATATTTTCTAAATGTTTTAGGAAACAACCCAAGTATAGAGATACATAAGGATATTTGACTGGTCTAGATTAATGACATTCCTTTTTTATGTTCCCTATGCATTTCACTATGGTATAGAAGCTCATACTTGTACGGTACTGAAGATAAAAGGAATGTACCGAGTTCAGTTCAATTTAGAAATTGATAAAATGGTTCTGCCAATCAGAGCATAGATGAAACCTCTTGGTAGTATTTTCAACCTCTCGGTAGTATTTTCAAGAACAATAATTAAGTTTTGAAAACAGCAATCAAATTATGAACAGACCTTAGACACTCTACATCCCTCTTGCAATGAACACCAACCAGTCATCTAAAACTCCAGATTAATTTTGAGATACTTCCATAATTGCTTGCACTAATGGACCTCTCTATACCAGTAGATGGTGCCTGGATGAGGAAATAGGGCTCCCTCTCTAGTGATGAGTGAGGTAGCTGCTTCACCTCATCATAGTAGTTATAGTTGTTAATGATTATAGCAGTTTTGTGTAGCTATGGTGAGGGATCATAAGCGTTGACATTGGATTGATTTATCCTCCATAGCTAAGAGGGAGTGTTAATTTTTGTAGCTTCAGTCAGATAAACAATACGAGTCAATACTAGTGAAGATATATATATATATATATTATTATTATGTAAATATTAGAGAAATTAATATAATACTCAAGAGATATTATATATATATATATATATATATATATATATAATCATAATTGTCATTATATTAATTACATACTAATGAATAGACATGTCCCATGAAGGGACATGTGACTTCTTGGCTCATTCTAAATATAAATGCAAGAGATTGTTGCATTTGGAAAACACATACAATCAGATAGTGCTATTACATTTGCAATGATCCTAAAACCTTAACATGGTATCAAAGCCAAGTTGCAAATGTAAGAGAGTAGTTTGTTGATGGTGAATGTGTGACTGTCTCAGAAAATATAGTCTCAGTATGAGGACCATATCTCACAAATGCACCGTTGGATTTTGCTGAATTTTGGATATGTTGGTTATAAACAAATTTAGAAGAATCTCACCAAAGCGATTGGAGAGAAAATGTCAAGTTAAAAATTTATGACCAATTGTGTACAAGTCTATGCAAAAAAAAATTGTAAAAGAGAGAGGTTCCTTCTTTAAAAGCCTAACCTCTTGAAGGAAGTTCCGATCTATTGAAGGTTGTTATAGTGTATAGAACCTTTGGATACTCAAGATAGGTCATGTGAAGAATTATGGTAATGTTCAAGAGCGGTGACATTATTTTGTGAATTTGCATGATATTTTCTATATGGGCTCACCTTACAGAATGAAATACTTGAAATTTATAAAAGATAAGTATTTCATGTTTTATTAATGCACATAATTTTTGAGTTTGTAATTCATGCTATACTATTGGTTAGTAAATCTTGCATGCTTCTATCTTTGGTATTTCTCTTCAAGATAGTTTAGTTTTATGAACTATTTGTAAATCTCTATCTGAAATACTTTCAAGACGAATCAAGAGGCATGTGTGATTGCATTCAAGAGAGAAAGAGCTTGATGCTTGCAGTGATGGAATTGAGTTGATGGCTGAAACATTTCTCCAAAGAAAGAAAATATCATTTAGAGGGACAAACCTACAGAAGCAACCTTGGACGAGAAGGTCAGAAGGTTGATATCACATTCAAAAGAAGTCTGACGAACCATCTGAGGCAACCTTGGACGAGAAGGTTAAATGTTGATGTTAATACTCAAAGTTTCAGAGGGAGTCAATACAACATCTAGAGGATCTGCCTCATTTGATTTCCAAGGATCTTGGTCCTATTGATTCAGAGGGAGTAAACCATATCGAGATGGTTTCCCTAATGACGAGGAAACTATAGAAGAAAAAAAAATTGTGATTCAAATGATGTAGTTCCATGCATGTGAGCTAGAAGGTTTTTAAGCAGATATCTAAGTCATGATATTCCTAGATAGATGGTTGGACATTCAAGAAAAGAGCTTAATGCAGACTAAAGAACAAAGACACGGCTTGCTCGCAAAAGGTTGATATTAGATTCAAAGGGAGTATGGTAGTTCATCTAAAAACAACCTTGGACGAGGAGGTGAGGAGGTTGTTACAAGACCTTAAAGGGAGCATCCAGAGGACTATGATCATGAGATTGAGTCCCATGTGTGCTGGCTAAAATGCCTTTATGCTAACTCCTACATAACTTGGGGTTCACCTAGAGTGATGCAAACTATATAAGAGATATAGTGCATAAGTATGCTATTCAAGGTACATTATCACTACAGAACATATGGCTGATATTCTCACCAAGTCTCTTGCTAGAGCGAAGGTTGTATACTTTCAAGATAAACTTGGTATGATGGAGAATTAAGCCTTAGATGAAAAGGAGTGTTACAATCTATGATCTATTATCTTGTATGTTATTGCATTCTTCTCTTTGAGAGAGATGTCTAAGGTGAAAGCCCTTGTTTCCACCCTTTGGGATGAGCCATGATGGATCCACCCTCTGAGATGAGTCAAGGTGGATTTCATGTGTGTGACTCCAAGACTTATGGGCCCTCCTGTGAACATTGGAGAAAGGTGACGACTTTTCGACAATGAACACTTGTATTTGATTGATGTTGTGAGGTGACGACTTTGCAACATCTCCATCATGATGGATATCATGTGACTTGATATCCGTGGACATGTCATGATGGTTAGGATCTCTTAGACATCTTGGTAGATATCATAAGGCTGATATCATTAAATAAACCATAGATGATTTAGAGATCTTCATGGTGGATATTATGTGCCATAATATTTGTAGACATGTCATAATCAGTCTATATAATATCATGTCTATATGGTAAGTATCACAAATGTGATACTAGTGCAAATATCATACAAGACATCTTGAGTACTTGATGAATATCATGGACTTGATATTTGAAGACCATTACTCTGAGTACTTGGTGAGTATCATGGATTTGATACTTGGGGACCATTACTCATGATAATCAATTTTTAGCACTTGGTGAATATCTTGTGAGTTGATATTGTTAATATTTTCCAGATTTACCTAGGAAAGTTCAAGCTATAGAGATCTTTCATTACTAAGCACAGGATATAAAGAAAAGACCTAGGAAAGATAGTACCTAGATTGTAGTTCTGAAGTGATCTTTAGATCAGTCCCTTCTAAGCCTCTAGGATGAATGAATGTGAATGGGCTAGGTTAGCTCATTTAGGGCTTCCAAGATGACATCAATCTGATGTTTACTTTGACCTAAGATCAGATCAATACCAATGTAAATATGCCTTGAGATCTGCTCCAGAATTCGCACCTAGGTATGCTGCTATTAGGGCAAAGGAAACACTGCTGCTTAGACTGAGATTCGCTGCCCCTCAATGGTGAAATCGCTGCCACTTCAATGGTGAAATCTGCTGCTGCCTTATGGAATTTTCTGTTGCCTTAATGCAGCCTTAACCGATTCTTGGGAGAGGAGAATATGTTATGTTTTTGATATCTCTCCTCCCAAGAATCGTCCCTCCTATATATGATAAGGGAGAGCCTCCCAAAGGGGCCGACCTGAATAAGATAGAAAAATCCCAAGAGGCCAACTTAGGGCCCAAACAATAACCTGAACAAGATAGAAAAATCCCAAGGGGTCGACTTAGGGCCCAGACAATATAATCAATAAACAATGAATATTAAATATGAGATATTTAATATTATTATTTATATAACAAAATATATATGCCATATATTTAATATCTTATCCGGTGCAAGTGATATTTGCCGACAAGGCCATAATATCAACACTCCCTCTTGGACTTGAGGCAAAGATCAACCCAATGATCTCCCTCTGTCACCCTTGATAGAGATGCCAAAAAAATGGATTCCAATATCTAGTGGAATCATACATCTCATATCTATGATAGGTAGAACACATTTGTTCTTACATCATTTCCAACCATAGATTTCATATCCATATGAAAATCATGGTAACAAGATGTTTACCAACTAGATGTGGATTTCCTAAATCCACGAGTCTCCTAAACTCAAAACATAACAAAAATGGATTCCTAATCCAAAGATGCCATAGATCTCTCATCTATGATAGTAGATCTTTATCTACAAGATATAATGAGAACACAATGGTTCTTCATAAACCATACATCTCATATTCATATGAGAAACATCATATCATATGATGCTTACCATCCAAGCGTGGATCTCCTAGATCCTCTGGTCTCCATGACCCAAGAATATCAGTCCATGATATTCATGATGACATCAAGTCCATGATGTTTATCAACCATAAGTGATATCAAATCCATGATATCAGATATTTCCAATTAATTTGTGAATTTCCTAAATCCACCAGTCACCTTGACTCTTTTGAATATCAAGTCCATGATATTCATGGTATCATCAAGTCCATGATGTATACCAACCAATATGTGGATAGCTAAATCCACGAGTCACCAAGACTCAAGAAATGTCAAGTTCATGACATCAAACCAACATCAAGTCCATGATGTTAAGAGCATTGGTCCAACGAATATCAAGTCCATGATATTCTCCAAGTACTCAGATGTGGATCCCTGATCCACGAGATATCAAATTCATGATATCCTCGAGCATTGGTCTAACGAATATCAAGTCCATGATATTCACCAAGTGCTCGGAGCAATGGCCTCCAGACATCAAATCCATGATGTCCACCATATGCTAAACATGGATCCCTGATCCAAGAGATATCAAATACATGATATCCTCGAGCATTGGCTTAACGAATATCAAATCCATGATATTCACCAAGTACTCGAAGCAATGGTCTCCGGACATCAAATCCATGATGTCCACCATATGCCAAGAAGTGCATCCCCAATCCACCAGACATCAAATCCATGATATCCTCAAACATTGGCTTTAACAAATATCAAATCCATGATATTCACCAAATGCTTGGAGTAATGGTCAACAATGGATCCCTGATCCATGAGAAGAATATCAAGTCCATGATATTCTCTAAGTATCTGATTCATAAGAAACAACTTAGCCATATGCATAGATGTAATCAAATGAATCAGACACAACCAAATGAATCTCATAATTAAAATCTCATCTCATAAGTATAAGAATAACCAATATGATCACAAGATTCAAGCTCAATGTAAAGTTCACACATAGAACCATATGAAATATAGTCTCAGCTATGAAAGAAGGTGTGATCCATTCATACACAATAATCCACTAAAGTATGCTTCACAAGTTAAAGCATGCAAATGACGTATGCCCCATACAATCATATTAAGTAATCAGTATACAAATGCAGTTCTCTCATAGAACCAGCATAATTTATCCACCAAGTGTAAGAGTAATCACATAAGCCTTCACTAACTAGAGGTAACCAACATATAACCAGGTGCAATGTGATTACAGCAAGATGCAATACAGTTCCCTCTATAAGGAAGTGTATCCATACACATATATATCATAATTAGTAAGGATAACATATATCCATTTAATGAATGCTCCCATGCATACAACAACATTAACTCTAAATGTATGCCTATTCTAACATATGCCAATGTAAGAATGTTCCAACATTTATTAACCAATAATGTATGCACCTATGCATAATGAAAACAGTAAGTAAGTTATACTAGCAATCAACTTGTGAATGTTCCCAGAACAGCGTAAGGTATAACATGAGTCATAATAGAATTATGTTCTCAAAGAAGATATATAAATCAATGCTAACATAAACCAAGATATGTATTCACTCATATAGTTTCCTACTATAAAAGAAATGTGTTCACACATGAACACAACATAAGCAAGGTAATGTGAAAACATAATATATGCCACAGTCAGAATATTACAATGTATGTTCCTATACATAAAATATGCCAAATATGCCAATATCTAAGTTGAATAGATAGTTATGTATGTTGCCACCCATACATCAATGTAAATTAGTTATGCTAGAAACCAGCAGCGTACAGTATGTACATATATAACAGAAATATGTCAGAGCTGCAGCATAATGTAAAGTATGCTTCTCATAAACAAATAATACAAGGATGCAGATGTAAGTAACCAGCAGAAGGAGTTTATAACTTAGATAATTTCACAAGTGAGCCCATATATATAAAACTCCCTCTCAAATTGCAACTCCCTCTCAAAGTGCAAAGTGCTCATATTCGGGTACTTTTACCTCCACAAAGGATGCTTGAAGGTTGTTCCTCTCACGACAATTTACAGCTATATGACCAAACTTCTCACATTTATAGCATTTAGTTTTAGAGAAGTCTCTCTTGAAAGATTTCTTTTTCTTAAAGTACTTCTTTTCCCCTTTGTCCTTTGAACTTCCTTCATTTTCGTTTCCTTGGAATTCTCTCTTCTTCTTGAATTTTCCTACCCCCCCTTTTGAGTTTTGGGAGTAAAGAACTAGAATGTCTTCCTTGAAGATTGAGCCTCTTGATATTAATCTTGCTTCTTCTTGAAGACAATCGGTCTTTAGTCTATCAAGAGTAGATAATTTGGAACGTGCACTAATCCCTTGAATGAATGCTTCCCAAGTAAGAGGCAATCCGTTAAGAGCTGTCACAGCTAGCTCTTTATTATCACAATTGAACTCAATTGATGATAGTTGATTCCTTAACTCATTGATCCTCATGAAGTATGAAGTGATAGACTCCCCTTGATTCATTTTTATTTGGGAGAGGTTATTTTCGAGAGCTAGGACCCTATTTGTGTTGTTGATCTGAAACATGCCAAATAATGAAGAGAACATCTCATATGCATTCTCTAGATTTGTAATAGTTGGCACAATGTGGTCTTTAACACTATCAACAATTATCCTCATTGCTTTATTGCTAAGTTACCAGAGTTCGCCCCCTACCCCTCTGAACTGGCCCAAGTTCGAACTAGTCCATGGTCCAAGTCCAGTTCGCCTGTGGGTCCGAGCAAGGTTCGAAAGTCTGGGCCCAGTTTGAACTTCTGCCCCAGACGAACGGACCCAAGCGGACCAGCTCACCAAAAAACGAACCCATGGTGAACTAGGGCGAACTTCAGGGCACAGACGTCAGTTTAGTTAATTTTTTTTTGCAAATTTTATAAATTTTTGACATCCAGAACCCTAAAAGCTGGATATGAAAGGATAATTTTTTTTGGTTCATGGGCGGGAGGATTTATACAAATGTTACAAATATAACATTTAAGTATAAGTTTGATTTATTAATTTCTTATACTTTAATTTATATTTGTATAAATACCAGTTAAATACATTTCAGGATGTTTGAGATAGGTTTCAGCTTCATAGGAGTTAAGATGCAAATTCTAGATTTTGGGGGTTTTCGAAAAATTCCAGACTTAGCCAAATTTCAGGATTCAGCAAGCCTTCAGCAGGGTTACCTCCCACAATCCATCATGGCTTTCTAAGGTCAAACTAAAGCTGGCAAAATGATTCTCAAAGGGTTTTAACTCGTTTTATCACAAGTCAATTGGTTTCGACTCCATCTCTATGACAGACTTAGCTTAGCTCTCACCCAAATCCCAGACAGACATGACTTCCCAACAGGCCAAAATCACTCAAACCTCATTTGCTGGACCTAGGGACTTGAAAACAGCCACCAACAAAGATATAAATGTTAGATATTGGTCTTTTTGTGTTGGATATACATGTTAGATATAACTTATATAAATATCTAACATTTATATCCAACACAAAAGGACCAATACTTCAACACAATACTTTTACATCTTTATGTCTTATATCCCCCCGTCCCCCCGTCCCCTAGGGTGGTGTAACTATGACTTGAAGTATATGATGGTATGATCACGATTCATGATGCTATGATTACAAGTTTATGGTGTTTTTGTTGTTTAAATGTTGTTTTTATGATACTATGTGACATTCTTACTCTTACTCATGCTTCTAGGCTTCATAAATATGTATATATATATAATTTTGAAATTTTTACATGTATTTTCGAACCCGAACCCGAACCCCTTTTCAAAATTTTGTCGAACTTGCGAACCGGTTCTTCGTACCCGAACTTCGAACCGAACTCAAACTGGTAACTTAGCTTTATTGTTGTTTTTGTTCCATTCCTTCTTTTCATCATCATCCATATTATCTTTAGGAGGACCTTCAATGACTGAAATAATTTCTAATTCCCTTAGAATGATTAATAACCTCATCTTCCAAGATGTAAAATTAACATCTCCCTCAAGCCTATCTTCGGATCTAATCCTAGTAGACATGATAACTGTAATGTCCCCTTCTCAATCCTGATATTTCCAGTGACCGTTGGCCTTTTTCTGGAAACCCGAAGGCTAGTCGGAAGGTATAATTAGGGTTTCCTAGTTTTGAGGGTGTCTTTGCTAGAAGTTGGTGGATTTTTATTTAAAATATCATTATTGAGCTTAAAGGGAAAAGGACGCCATTTTGAAGAAAGAGTTAGGGTTTTGACAGTGAGGAGAATTTAGGGTTTCAGGAAGTCAACCGAAGGTTATAAAAGGAAGATCTTGAGCATCATTTCACATCTTTGGTTTTACTATACTGTTATGCCGCAGGATTGGCTGTGGGTTTGCTTGGAGGAATGAAGGCCTCCTAGATCGGGCATCGCTTCTTGTTTGCAAGACAACAACTAGTGGTGATTCAATCTCATTTGTGAGTTGTATTCAGTTTGTGCATTGTTATCAGTTTATTGCATTGTTAGTTTCGATTTGGCATGTTAGTGTTTCTGGCTTATTGCATTTGATTTCTAGTCAATTGAAGGTCATACGTGAAAAATAAGAGCATTTGAAGTAGTTCCATAGACTGTTGTTTGTTCTTTGGATGAGCAGATTTGTAACAGAAACCAGAAATCAGTATCTTAATTTGTAAAACTGACAGTAGTACTGGCAGTCTTTATTTCTTGCTCAAATCTGGTTGTAATTCTCGATTTCAATTAAAGTTATTGTAACAGTTCAGCTCCGCCCTATGGTAGCTGCTTTCCATTCTGGGTTAGCAAGCACATTCTGGGTGTTGAGTATTCTCAGCTTTTAGTAATTCTCTTTCAAGCATTGCTATTGTAATCACTCCGTCATATGGTCGCCCCTCACTCCGCTTCGGATTGGGTAACACATACTTGACGTCGAGTTCCCTTTCCAGTATTTAGAGTAGAAGATCCTCTGACCAATGCTCACCATCATCAGTGCCATACTGGTTAGAGTTACAGCATAAGCAGTTTGATTTAGATCCTCTGACCAATGCTCACCATCATCGGTGCCATACTGGTTAGAGTTACAGCATAAGCAGTTTGATTTAGATCCTCTGACCAATGCTCACCATCATCGGTGCCATACTGGTTAGAGTTGCTTCAGTACGTTTTGATTTCCTCTTCTAACCTTAACGGGTGCACTGCTTTGTAAATTGAAATTGCAAAAAATAAAAAAATAAAAATTGGCTTCGGAATCTTTCAATAACCAACTTAGTTGAAAGAGTTAGTTTGAATTCCTAAATCTGAAATGAATCTTTGCTCTACCTAGGCTCTGATACCAATATAATATTTTCCAGATTTACCTAGGAATGTTCAAGCTATAGAGATCTTTCATTACTAAGCACAGGATATAAAGAAAAGAGCTAGGAAAGATAGTGCCTGGATTGTAGTTCTGAAGTGATCTTCAGATCAGTCCCTTCTAAGCCTCTAGGATGAATGAATGTGAATGGGCTAGGTTAGCTCATTTAGGGCTTCCAAGATGACACCAATATGATGTTTACTTTGACCTAAGATCAGATCAATACCAATGTAAATCTGCCTTGAGATCTGCTCCAAAATTCGCACCTAGGTATGTTGCTATTAGGGCAAAGGAAACACTGCTGCTTAGACTGAGATTCGCTGCCCTTCAATGTTGAAATCACTGCCCCTCAATGGTGAAATCGCTGCCACTTCAATGGTGAAATCTGTTGCTGCCTTAAGGAATTTGCTGCTACCTTATGGAATTCGCTGCTGCCTTAATGCAGCCTTAACTGATTCTTGGGAGAGGAGAATATGTTATGTTTTTGATATCTCTCCTCCCAAGAATCGTCCCTCCTATATATGATAAGGGAGAGCCTCCCAAAGGGGCCGACCTGAATAAGATAGAAAAATCCCAAAGGGCCGACTAAGGGCCCAGACAATATAATCAATAAACAATGAATATTAAATATGAGATATTTAATATTATTATTTATATAACGAAATATATATGCCATATATTTAATATCTTGTCCGGTGCAAGTGATATTTTCCGACAAGGCCATAATATCAACAAATATTTGGAGACCATTGCTCTGAGTACTTGGTGAGTATCATGGATTTGATACTTGAAGACCATTGCTCGTAATATCAGTAAAATGATATAAATTTTAAATAATTATCTATACTCACATATTACTCTGAGTACTTGGTGAGTATCATGGATTTGATACTTGGAGACCATTACTCATGATTATCATTTTTTGAGCACTTGGTGAATATCTTGTGAGTTGATATTTGGAGACCATTGCTCTGAGTACTTGGTGAGTATCATGGATTTGATACTTGAAGACCATTGCTCGTGATATCAGTAAAATGATATAAATTTTAAATGATTATCTATACTCACATATTACATTGAAGTAATATATTTATCCTCCCTAGCTTAGAGGGAGTGTTAATGATTATAGCACTTTTGTGTAGCTATGGTGAGGGATCATAAGTGTTGACATTGGATTGATTTATCCTCCCTAGCTAAGAGGGAGTGTTAATTTTTGTAGCTTCAGTAGGATAAATACTACAAGTCAATACTAGTGAAGATATGTATATATATATTTAGTATATATGAGATGTGGATATATACTTAAATATATATATATAATTATTATTATTATGTAAATATTAGAGAAATTAATATAATACTCAAGAGATATTATATATATATATAATCATAATTGTCATTATATTAATTACATAGTAATGAATAGACATGTCCCATGAAGGGACATGTCTCTTCTTGGCTCATTCTAAATATAAATGCAAGAGATTGTTGCATTTGGAAAACACATACAATCAGATAGTGCTATTACATTTGCAATGATCCTAAAACCTTAACAATAGCGGACCCGCCTTCAATCCCTCTCCTATCTAAGACACCCTCCTACCCCTTTGTGAATGTCTTTGCCTTCTTTGGTTGGGTTAACGAGAAAGGATTCCTCAAAAAGCCCTAGGAATCACACATATGTTGAAGAACTATTGCATTATGTTGCACTCATATCTTTGATTTAGCTTTAAAGTGAGAACATTCAAATATTCTAACCTCACTTATCGAAATGTAAAGATGAAATCGCACAAACATTCAATGAAAGTTGTCAAGATAAACATAGTCTCTATACATACTTCACCCCTTTCCTAAATTAACTCTATGGTATTAAAATTTTGTGGTTAAGATCTTATCTGTGCATGTGAGTCCACACTGTACGCTAATTGTCAAATGAAATTTTGTGCAAGATGGCTATTTTTGCTGCAGTCAAGATAAATAAAGACAAATATGACTTTCATACATTTCGTGAAAAACATAAGAACTGTACTTGACATTTCAGTATCTTCTACAATTAAAATGCATTAAGGTTTTCTACATAGATATTGTAATTTTACAATATTGATAATCACAAAACTGGTAAAAGACAGGATATGTATTAATGATTCAATGTCAGTGTAGTCTTAATAAAGATATTGACCTAAATATGGCATCCCATGTTTCCTTATGAGAATAAAAGAAGCTACCTTCAGGTACATAAGATTCCTGTGCAGCTCAGGATCAAGGCCAGAAAGCTCATCAAGGAAGCTATATCGACCAAGCAGCTTTCGCACAAAAACATGAGAGAAACAATAATCCAGTAAAATGCCTTCATATAAAGCTTTACCTACAACTCTTCCAAGAAACTCAATCATTTGTACTCCATTTCCAAGGAGTCGAGCTGGTGGATGTGGAAAAAGTAATCTCTCATCTGTTAGAGTTTGCAAGAAAAGCCCATAACTGCAACAAGTTTTAGGAATCAAATTGAAATAGGATGTTTCCCATAGCAACAAAATATTGTGTTCTTATAAGAGAAAATGCATTAAACAATATAAAACTAATATATGACACCCTTGAATTTGTCAATTAAATACAACTCACCGTGGATCAAAAGCTGCCTTTGCCAAATCTGTCAAAAATTCCTTAAACAGACCTCCATAATCCAACCCTGCCTCTGGGAGGCCACACTCATTGACAAAAGAAACATTAATACAAGACTTCAGTTTTGACCCAAGCGAATTTAACTGGTTAAATCCATCCTCCACTATGTGGTCTCGACGCACTGCTATTTCAATAGATCCCGGTCCAGGTCCAGCAACCTCGCCCATCATTCTTCGAGATGCTTTATCTGCCTTAACAAACTCACGGAACATCTGAACCCTGTGAAACCCAATACAAATGTCAATGTATCACAATGTTTTCCAATGCAAAGTTTAACTAAATTACCATGATATCAGTAGATTAGTAGAAAGTAGTTTAACTAAAATAGTAGTTGCAAGCTACGTATTGCCAAAACCAGTGGCTTGCTAATCTTTTATTTCAACTAAAAAAAAGCCTTTTGTTGAATTCTACCCCATATAAAGGACTTACCAATTGCCATTATGGAATATAAAGCATTGCAATTGTGGAATATGATTTGATAAGCTTTCTCAAATATTGAACTACCCCTACAAAACTCCTTGCCTCAATCACAATGAATGCCTTGGATCACTTCAAAATAGCTTCCACTTTTACTAAATTCCTAACAGTAGTTAGATTGCTGTCTGACAAATTTTGATCTCAGTTACTTCGTAGACTTAGCTAATATTTGATCTCAGACTTCGACAACTATTTGGTGACTACCCTCTTAAAAAGTCTGATAATTATTGATCTCAGTTACTTCATAGCCAGCTAATATTTGATCTGAGACTTCAACAACTATTTGGTGAATGCCCTCTTAAAAAGTCTGATAGCTATTGATCTCAGTTACTTAATAGACTTTGCTAATATTTAATCTCAGACTTAGACAACTATTTGGTGACTGCCCTCTTAAAAAGTTAACTGAATATTTGCTTATGCAATCAGCAATCTGAATATAAGCGACAAAAATCTATTTTTCATAAATCATGGGTTAAACTCTATTTTATTTGCTCTCTATAACTCTATGCCATGGAAGTGCCCTTAAGTTTAAAAAAATGGTTTCTCTTTTTCTACAATTTTTAACATTTTTTTGAAAATCTGATTTTTTCCCGATCTTTTCCCAATTTTTTCAAAAATTCTTATACTTTTGGTTTGCCAATTTTTTCCCCAAATAATTTTTGCTGCTATGAAACATACAACCCAGTTCTAGATTTGTAATTCCAAAGGGAACACTTTATTAAACATGTGATCCACTTGATGACATGGGGACCTTTCTAGTGTGTACTACCCATGAGGCAACAACAAAACTAAGGCCACGAATAAAATCTTTCTTGCCATGTTTTACAAGTCATGCAAGAACAAAGGTATGGATTGGGAGGAGCACTTGCAACTAGAACTATCACATATCAAACTATGTACAAAGTGACCATTGGACATACACCCTTCTAGTTGATATACGGTCTAGAAGTAATAGTGCCAAAGGAGTACCTCTTAGCAAGCCTAAGGATCGTAGTCAAAAATAGAATTGAGAATGAATTGAGATTCCATGAAAGACTTCTAAAAGCTCACTCAATTGGATGAAATGATAATAATGTCATAATATCAAAGTAACGCAAAGGAGGAAGTACAGCACAACAAACACTTGCAGATAATGAATTTTAAACCTAATGCCTTAGTGCTCAAATACAACAAACAAAAAGAAAATAAACTTGGCATGTTCTTGGTACTTTCGTTTTGGACCCTTTAAAATTCAAGAATCAATAAATAATGATTTGTTGACCTAGAAAACTTAGATGGCACCAGTGCAAAAGAAGTAATGAATGGTTCTAAGTTCAAAATATATCATCACAATACTAAAGAGATTTGCATTATTAGGATTGGGGACCATGAAATGCTTTTTGAAGATAATTATAATAAAGAGAACAGTATAATGTGTTTATGCTCTGACCCAAATGGCTAGTTAAAAAATCAAAATAAGAGACAAATAAAGGGAAAAAAATAACACAATGGCTGGGTGAAACCAACTCCAAGTTTACACAAGCAGTTTTTAGGTTGTGCAAAAAAAAAATATGCAAAGACAGTCTTGAATATTGTTAGAACTTAGGATAGACTTAAACCCCAATCGGGTGCAAAAAATTGGCAAAGAGACAAAACAAGATGCGGAAACCAATGGCAAAGAGATGATGACAGGTAGAGACAAAAAATATTTGACATACCTAGAACAAAACTAGTGATGACAAAGGGATATAGATGGTTACAATTGAAATTAGAATTTTTTGGCCCTAGATAATCAAAAGTAATGAGCAAACAAAGTACTTGTAAATAGCAAAAAAGGCAAATGTGGAAAACAATGGAGGTTGATAGCCATTGGAGCTAATGCAGTTCTGCTTGGAGAACCTTGGAAGGAAAAAGAACTCGCAAATGTAATCACACTAAGGGATGAAGACCTAGTGCACTCGGCTACACACCTTAGACATCATGCTTTTTTCACAAAATGAGTTGGCATATGGCCATTCAAAACCCAAATTCAAAAGTTGTGCAAAGCACCCACGCACAAAGATAAAACACAAATCATTACCATAGGGATTTTTTCTACTATAATGCACAGTAAAGGAGAAAAAAGAAGAAATATTATTGGACAGCCTGTAATGCCCCCTTTTTCAATATCTTGTAATATTGGGACAATTACTTCAACTTCTCACACTTACGCTATCTAATTTTGCACTTGAATCAAGTAGTGGAGATCATGCAAAATCTAAACTGCTAATTTGGATTTAATCAACAATATATATGAGAAATATGATTAATAGCAATGTCTAGTATATCGATGTGAAATATGCTATGAAGTAAGATCTTCCTATAGAGAGTTGCCGCTTCTGGTATATAATTTATATACAATAGTGCTATTTCTGAAATAGACAATATAAATATGCAATCGATATGTACTGCTTAAAGCAATACATTTGCTATATCTGATATGGCAATGTGATTATGCAAATATGGTAATATCGCTTTGAGCGATATGTTGCTGTTTCAGATCTTGACTTATATGCTTGCAACGTAACAATTGATGTTGTTTCCGATGTGCACTTTAATGCCTGCAATCACTGGTGCCATCTCTGGTCTGCAATATTATTCTTGCAACCAATAAATGCTGAATGGCAGATACTCAATCAAGCAGATCCAAATATTGATAGTTAAGTACTAAAAGTTCCAATGATGAGTTGAACGAATGATTTCAATCTCCTCATGTATCTGTCACCACTGAATGGTTGCATCTTGAAAGTCATGCATTTTCTCCACTTTGTATCTCTCCACAAGAGACCGCATCTCTTCTCAACAACAACCGATGTGTAATTAATCTTAATCAATGGTAGTTATACTATCATCATACCACTTCACATTATCAGATCGGTTATCATTAATACCTCTTCATTATGAGTATCACACCTTTTCCTTATCTTCGATTTGCATTCTTTAACAAATAACAATTGCTGTCATAAACAAACTTAATCAATGATAATCAGATTACCATCGTGCCACTTTATTGTTACTGATAATCGGTATGTATAGGTGTTAATCTGATTGCTCTAGCAATTAGTTTTCTTACTGATCAATATGATACTTACAGCCCTTCGTTATGCTTATCTTCCAACTGATAATGATCGATAACATCTCTTATCGGTTATGTATGCTGCTGGAAAGATGATTAGCAAATCAATTATCAATCAGATCAATATGGCTAGCCTTGTTGATTGTTTATATTTACCGATATATCTTCTTCTGATCCACTTATCATCTTGTTGCTGTATGCTTCCATCATTGTTGATTATTAAGTAAATGGATTCATCTTTTATCCTTCAATACAATGATCCTTCAAATATCGATAGTCAATGATCACCCTCCATTTTCTGACTGTATGTGTATATGTCGATCTAGAAATGATACAATACTTACATGCTTTAGTCGATTATATTCGGTCAGCATCTTCTAAATTTGATCAATCATAATAGTCGTTGTATTAGTAGCGATGTCGATGTCGATGTCGATGTCGATGTCACTCTTCATAAGTCGATCTGTATGTTGTCCTTATACATCAGTGGTATACTTACTGCTCTTCATCAACTTCCTTGATATTGGTCCATGCTTCAGATAATAGGATTTGATTTCTTTCTTCTTTCAGTCTACATCAAATTTATGTATTTGAAGACTTCACTCATATCTAGATATTGCATACTTGCTGACACGCCTTCAGCTCTGCAATTGTTGACTAACTGATCCATAGAATGATGATGTAGCAATCTTTTGTAACTTCTGCATGGAGATGTTCTTAATACTTGTTAATCACTTGATCTACATACACCAGGTGTATGATGTAGAAGATATGTAATTGGCATAATGTTCACCATCCTTCTTTAAGGGGGTCATCAACTGGAACTAACCTGTATGCAACTATGAAAACTGTCTTATTTATTGGACTTCACAGTTTCCAATATCTTATTATTCTACTCATCTATCTATTCAGCTACAACTAACTATT
The DNA here is from genome assembly GCA_027943335.1 of Chamaecyparis obtusa. Lineage (NCBI taxonomy): Eukaryota > Viridiplantae > Streptophyta > Pinopsida > Cupressales > Cupressaceae > Chamaecyparis > Chamaecyparis obtusa. Next base: position 602,441 of record BSBK01010451.1, on the reverse strand, counting down.
CTCACTAACATCTATTACTTATTGATGTTAAAGGACAGCCACTCCTTGATCACAAAAGTACTTAACTACTTTAGTATGACTGGGTTAAGAATGGAGACATTACAGTCTCTCCTCCTTGAACATGCTTGCCCACAAGCATTCTCAGTTTTCTCCGCCCTTGATCAGTTTGGTAGTTGAAGCACTGACAAGTACTTCCATCCTTCTTCCTTATGATTTCCACATAGAAAGGAGCAGATGTGAATCTTTTCTAGAATGTACTAAGTATGCCACTGAACATTTCTTTGAAGCTTTCTTTGAACCTCTTGAGATATTGGTGGTCAGGATAGAAGCTTCCTTGATTAGAGATGGCCCTTCTACTTCATGCAATTGATTCTTGGATTCTTGTTTGTGTGATCTTTCTTTAAAATGTCTAAGGGAATTTGGGTTTCCCATAGAAGATACCACTTGTGAGATTTCATTTGGCAACCCATGTAAGATGTATTTCTGACCAATCACCTTCATTTTAAAGGTTAGGGTTTTGAAATTCTACTTGAAGCTACCAATTTAATTCATCCATTGAATTCTGAGGTCAATTTTCCCTAATTCCACTATGTGGAAAATGTCATTGAGCACATAATATCCCTCGGCAATCTCCAAATTAAGGATTATGGTATTACATTCCAAAATTGTTCAATTATCCAACTTAACATCAAAAACTTATTGCTTATAAATAGGAATCCTTTGTACAATGACAAGTGTAGTATTTATGAAGTTGTGGGAAGATCCACTATCAAGGAGAATGATTATGTATTTACCTTGCATGATTCCTTCTACTCAGAAGGTGTCTTTGTTAGATCCATCCAACGTTGCTAAAGTACCCCTTTTCTTTGTGCAAGAAGGTGGCTCAAACTCGCAATCAAAATCACTATCCCCATAATTGAGGTCTTCATCACCATCATCCTCACTATTTGGCTTTTACCTCAATGTAGTGAATTTGTGCTCTGCCCATACACCAATGTCCAAGTGCCCAAGGTTCCTTCCAAGTGAAACATAACTTTTTCCTTTCTAAGCTCTTGTCTAGTTTCTTCATCAAGCCTAATTCTCGTTGGTGCCTCTTTAGTTGTGAATAGATTAATTTGTTCTTTAGGCTTTGTTGTTTCCTTTGGTGGAGCTTTTCTCTTAGTTATCCCAAGATCCACATCCCTTGATTTTTTCATAGCCTCTTGAAGGGTACTTGGGTTAAGTGCCTTGACCCAACCTTTGAGAGGGTCCATAAAACCATCCATAAATAGGACTAACAAATGTCTCTTTGACATGTCTATTACCAAAACTGAAATTCTTTGGAGCTCCATGATGTAGTCCTCAATTGATCCAATCTGTTTGATTTTAGCCTAAGTTACCGGATTCGGACCCTAGACCCTCGAACCGGGTCCAAGTCCGATCTATATGTAACACTCACCATCATGCCATCAACTCCTCACATCACTGAAAACAACATTGATGGAAATGTATTCATACTTACAGCCCAATTCATAGCAATGAATTCTTGAAACAAGTAGTGCTTCCTACTTACCTTCATAGAGCATATCAATCTTCTTGTGATCATTAAGACCAATCAACATGCTACTATTTGAACTGATGTAGTTCTCAATATCTTTGTCTTGTTTGAGAATCTCAACTCTTTCAAATATTGAAAGATCATTAATCCTTGCTGCCCCATGCCTGAAACCACTTTGAAATCTGCCTTTAGAATCTGTTAAAGCAACCATTTCATTGCTGCAAATTGAATCATTCATAAGTGTGTTTCCTTGCTTACTTTCATTTTCACAAAGGGTATTGATTTCTTCAACAACTTGTATGATCTCCTTAGTTTTAAATTTAAGTCCATCTTCCTTGTGAGTGGCTACTATAGAAGTCTGATTTTCAGCCCTGTATAATGAGTAACAAGTCATGCTCAGTTGTAGACAAAGCTCATCAACCTCTCTTTCCTTGTCTTTTGCAAACTTGATAGCAAGATCCCTATCCATTAGGAGCAGCAAGTAATCCAATTTCATCCTTTCAAAAGCTTCTATGATTGTGTGTAATTGAGTACTAGTGACTCCACTTGCAACTTCCCTTTGTCTCTCCTTGATTTGGGATTCCCAAGTAAGATCCTCAAATCATCAAAATGCATTAAGGCTGCAACAGCCATATCCTATGTGACTTTTAGCTTATCTTTCAAATTATATGCTCCAAAATCCTTATCTAGAAATAAAATTTCTGATTGGTCCTTCAAATCAATGTTTTTAGTGTCATCATTTTGGTCTAGCTCATGCATACAAGTTTGGACAGTTTTGGTTGAAAGAAATTTCATTATCTGCTGCACTATTTTCAGATTTATTAAATGAATTTTCCTCCATCCCTAAATGCATGGCCACATCTGCTATTATGTCATCATTTTCAAATGATTTATCATCATGGGAAGATTCATTTTCTTCCTTGGGAACATCTTGAAATAAAAAATTCTCATCAAAATGTTTGTCAATAACAACTTCCAAGTCACCAAATAAGAAGCTTGTATATCCCCTAACCTTTAACCACAGCTAAGTCCATCTCCTTGCAATCTTTCGTTGGATTCTTATCTTCTTCAATGCTGGTCCAAACTTCTTTGGTTGACTTGTCTTCCTTATTGTCCCCACAATTGTGATTAGGTGTCCAAGTTTGCTGGCATGTGAAAAAAATCTGCTACCTTCTCATTTGGTTCTTGCTCTTTTCCAAAGATCCTGCAACCTGTAAGCCCATTGATATTAGTTCATTTTCAGTCATGTGCTCCTTAAACCTTTCAATTTTATACTCAATCAACCCCTTTGAGAGCTCACAAGCCATAGGTGAGATTTTATGCTCCCCTCTCCAAATTACAACCAAATCTGATTGCAGTGGCTTACAAATATCATCGTCCTCATCTAAGATTAGGGACATGATAGTTTGCATACAAGCCCTCACATTGTCTATATGATGCTTCCTGAATTCAGTTAAGAAACGTTGAAACATTTGAAGAATCATTCTTTCACATTTGAGAATAAAAAATCTAGTTTTTGCCATATTTTCTAAAGTTTTAGCCCTCTTACCAAAAGTAGGGTCTTTGACATCATGTAATCCACATAGGTTGTCCGCAATCAGTTGTAGAACCGTCTTCAATATACCATTATTATAAGGTATGGTATTTGATTTGAATGAATAATATCAAACAATCCTATTGCCAATCTATTGCAAACTGAAATCTACTACAGTAACAGAACCTCACATATATTTCACTCCTATAATACTTAGTCTGTTCCAGCATGCGTTGTATCCTCAAGATGTGATGTTCAAGTCTCCTACTCCTTCAAATCCTCAACTCAAATATCTCTAAGCTTTAGCATTGTCCAAATATGCAGTCCTGATTCTGTAACAAACATCACTAAATGAACATGAAGATATACTATCTCCCAACCTTTAAGAAGCTCCCAACTAATAACCGGAATGGTTAGCCACTTCAGACTTCCACTTAGTATTCCATCGACTCACAACTCACAGGCCATAACAACAATACACAATTTTTGTCACAGTTCTAATCTGATTTGTATATGCTGGAATCCTTTCCCTGTGATGATAGGAATTCATTCTTCCAAAACTCCTACAAGATGACTATTCAACAATGGTTACTGGTTGCACCCAAACTTTGGCAGTTACATTCCATCGCACCTAACTCTGTATCCACCCGACCTATTCACAAACGATCCAACTTAAGCTTGGTTTGTTAGCAAGGAAACATTTTTCCCCTTGTAGAAATAACTACAACCTGATACACCTTGCTTCATTACAAATTCATTCCAGAAAGAAACGTGTTTCTCAACACCCAAAGGAATGCTTTTCGCATCAATTCCCTCTTCATTCTACAAAATGCACCGTAACTCAAACTCAAAGCATGCATTCCCCTCATACACGACAAAGTAGAAATGAATATTCCCTCACAGTAGTGGTGTTTTCTTTCTTTCTGTCCTTCAGAAACAGAAGGTGTCAATTCCCAACTGCTTCCAATATCTTGTTTCTTGGGTCTCTCTGTTATTTCCGTTTCAAATGGGCGGCACTAATAATCAAGACACACCAATAAGAGACCACAATTATTGTAATCAATCTTAAAAAATATGCAAATATTTGCCCACAAAACATCTCCCAGCAACATCAAATAACTTCCCCACACTTTATAAGAAACACGGCCCAAACATTATTGTTATTATTGTTTTTGTTTTTACCAGACTTCGTTTCCTACTCGGGTAGCTAACAAATATTTCAATTAACTCCAATGAGGATGCCAATGAAATATTTCCTCATAATATCATTTCCACATGTACTAACTATTACCAAGTAGCGTTAAACTCCTCCATGGAAATAATGCAAGCATAGTAAAATTGGGACTTCCGACTATTGGTAACGCTCAACACACGTTATCCTTCTAAGATGCATTCAACACTTATTTACGCACTCCAATTCCGCATTTGAATGCCATCAAATGAATTGAGAATGTTTTACGGAAACTTCACTGTGAATCAGAACCTCATATCATTACCATACGGAATTGCTTCCTCAGACTCGTTGATTTTTACTCTCTGCTTAGCTCTATTGGATTCTTCAATCGTAACTCCAAGTTTAGAAATTTTTGAAACTTTCAAGGAAAACATGAACTGCATACTAAGAATTGCCCTGGATATATCTTCCAACCCTAAAGACAATGATCTCTTGAGAAGGTTTTGTTCTCAGAAGTTGGCTTCTCTGCAAATCTGCAAATTCCTAACCCAATTCTGTTATTCTCCCAAATCCCCTCAATATAACACCAATTTTCAATCCAGTGGTTGAGAAATTTTCAAACACAATTTTCTTTCCCAAAATATTAAATATTTCAGATGTGTAAATACCTTTATGACTGTTACTCATGAAAACTCACAGGCCGGTAGGAAAACCAACTCTAATACCATTGTAATATCCCGATGAGGTATTATCACCAGATTTTCCCAAAGAATTCACAGAAATTTAAACAAACATTTGCATGTAGCTGATTTTCAATTTATCCAACAAACTAAACTGGAAATCATACAATAACAGACAGAAATATAGATTTCTGAAATGAACATTGCATTTAAATCTCTAGTAAAGCAATAACAAAATATCCAATCGTAGCCACTAAACTTACAGTCGGATTGGATAATCAGATATATGAATCTAAGGAACAAGAGAGACACCAATCAGATATATCAGATATATCAATCCTGCTAAATGAATCCCAAGGATTTTCGTCCTTAGAAAACTGGAATTGAACAAGAAGCCCTCAGAGCTCTGCCAAAAGAAATTAAAACAACAAAACATGATCCAAATGAGCATCTCTATGTTCTTTTAAAAGAGCATCCCTGTGACCCTTCGTTTTCCAACTGCTTGTCTCTTGGAATTCCTCTTCTTCGTCTCTTTAGTATTCCCCTCTTTTAAAATAAAATGACTTTATTAATTTTCATTGAGCTCCACTTAAGTCATTTTAATACCTTTTTAATCTTGTCTTTTAAATTCCAATGTCCCTAAAAAAGGGGACATTACAGCAATTGTGGCTTTGTTCACAACTCCTTGTTTCCATTTTTTGATGTGTGTGTGTGTGTGTCTTTATTCAATTGCATTCAATTCAATACTTGTATTGTAGTTATGCTTTTTAGTTTTTGTCTTTAGTTGAAAAGTGAGTGTCAGCTAAATGAATTAGGCTGTCTGCAATAGGGAGAAGAAAACAATAAAACTTCTTGTGTGAAACTGCTGAATAAATTGTGCCCTAACCTGCGAGCAAAAATATAAGTTTTTTTTAAAATTTGTCCAAACCATAATCTCAGGAATTCCTTTAATGATTTTTTTTTAATTGTAAGGGATTGTATCATTTCCATTACTCTTCAAAAGGGAGCTTCCGCTTTAAATTTGAAGAAAGGTTCTAGCTTACACACTGATCTGTTTTGTGTTGTCCTAAAAGAGATAAATTAAAATGCTAATAGGATGGAGTTATAAATATTGAGAAAAAACTGCAAACATATATATGCATAAAGAAACCAACCAATGTCCACAATAGTATGAGCTTTACTTTTATCCAGAATATGTTTTATCTCCAATATGAAGACCTATACTACTAGGGAGAATACCAAGGAGAGCTCTATTAACATGTGTCTATCATGAGTATATGATCGGCCATAAGAGGAATATCAGTCGGACAACCATCTGACATCTAACTGTACCAGCAATGGAAATAAGAAAAGTATTTAGCTAAGAACCTGTACAATACACAATCAGGGTTTAGTTGAACACAATGCCAGAACACTAAACATGATTAGATTAATTAAATCCAAATATAATGCCCATAAAAGCATCTTGGCTTGTTCAAGTGTACATTTAGGAGACATGGCATAAAATACGTAATGTGAGAAAATCAGCTGCCAAAAGGGAGAGGTTGGATAAGAAATTTTACTGTTCCACACAATAAGGATCGCAAGGTACTAGGGAAAATGAAGGAAGGTCATAATGATTCAGGAATATCATAAAAACAAAATATAAACAGTTCCTCTGCATTTAACTGACCAGATGGCAAAAAACTAACATAAATGCACAAAAAGTTAAAACACAGATACAAAGCAACTAGTAATCATCTTTCCTTGGAATAAAACCTTTCTTGCTCACTTCCTTCCCAGAAGCAATCTCTAATATTTGCCTCATGTACCTGTCAAGTACCACAATCCTGCCCAAAATGCAATTATCAATTTCCCTAAAGACTCACAAATTTTTAAAAAGTGTGCATCTGTAAATTAACTTTAGATTCTAAATCTTGCCAATAACTTCAACATCAGAAAAAATTTCATTGTCCTGCCTTCAATTAGTTGGCTGCATGAATATAAATATTGTTCAAGTCCCCTACCCTTCAAACAAAATCTGCACTATCCTTTTTAAATCTCCATGTCAGTATTATATTGCTTTGTTGACAAACTACTGCTCTCTGATTAAGCCAATGGTACAAGCAGTTGAGCTAGCTTGCCCTATGGCCGGGGCCAACACTTCCAGAGTTTAAGGTGGCTTAACATCTACTGAAATACAGTTCATTTTTCTTCCTATTTAATGAACTAAAAATTATTTCATGAGCTGTATACACATATACGTATTTCTCTATATAACACATGTTCGTTAAGTGGGGCCATAAAAAAACACATTTGAAATTTAATTTAAAAATGACCACAGAAATGCAGATGCATCCAATTAACTTTGGAAAACTTGACCTTTTATACATCAGACAACACAACCTACATTCCAAAATGCATAACGCGTCTGATTGCAAAATAGAGGGTTGACAACTTGTTATTAAGGCTAAAAGGTAAGCACCTGAACAACAGAACATGTGATTCTACGATTTACATTTTTTATTTTATGTCTCATTATTCAGTAAATTATACAAAAATAGACATATAACTTGGACAAAGTAAGAAAATATTCATATACCTCTCTTCGAATGGAAACACATGTGGAACAGTCACAACCAAAGAACCCATCAATGGAGTTGCCGATGAACCTCCCAACTTCAAGGATGTTGCCACAGCTTCATGTGCCCTAGCTGCTGCTGCAACCGGAGGGCGATATTTGACAGCAGGGGCAAGCCACAAAGAAGGCGGGCAGAAACTACGTCTGCAATCTCTTTCATAGAAGAGATGCAAGCATCTAACAGCAGCATCCATCAGAGGATTGCTATGGTTCCCAGAATTATTCAAAAACCCATTATAAACCATTGTATTAAGCATAGCCGCAACTGTTCTTTGTTGTTCAAGTGTAAAAGGAACCTGTTTTAATCAGGGTAAAATCTCAGCACAAATGGATGCAGTTGGATAAGCAACAAAAGAAAAATAATAACCACAGTTAGCAGTAGTTGCAAAACAACAAGAAAAGAAAACCTGTTTCTCATAGAACTCTTCATCATCAAGAACCATTAGCAAGTGAGCATATGTTGCACAAAATAAAAGCAACATTGTAGAAGTATTTTTTGGAATGCCCTGAGGACCTTTCTTCATAGGTTCTATGTCCCATTCTTGGCATGCATTATCATTACCAGTGCACTGCTGAATAGAGACATCTTTACCCATGTCACTGGTGTTATCTTCATTTGAAGACCTGCCTCTCATTCTTAAAATTGCAGAGGCCCACTTACTGCTTACATTTCTAACTAAACTTTCTTCCTTTCTGCCTTGTGTACCCTGAATTTGATCACAACCAGAATTTGTACTGGCTTGTGCATGCTTGTGAACTTTTGAATGACTTTCTTTCTTGAGAGTTAGAAACTGTTGCAGCCATTCCCACAGTTGTGATAAAAATCCCTGAGTAAAGGCTAATAAATTAAGAATGGGCAAAGGTCCACCAGATGAATTGAAAGCAGAAAACAAAGCAATAAGGTATGAATACAGCTGAGCAACATCTTGCAGTTCCAATTTCCTCTTCATGCCTTCTTGACTCCACATGTCATTATGTTGTGCTACATGCATAGGAAAACTGTCATTTTTAATTGTAGTTAGGAGCAGTTGCAGATGCCACCGCTGATAGAGCGGCCTCAGAAACTCTACAAATGACAAATTCACATCTGTAAGTCCATCCTCATTGTTTGCATCAGTTGAAGAATAGTGCTTGACAGCAGCTGAAACATGGTTTCCATCAAATGTTTCTTCATCCTCAGCCATTTTTCTTTTTATTTGCCTATTGTTCTCGGTCCACGGCATCAAATCCTCTAAAATGCTACAAAGAGAAAACACATATTCACTACAATCTAAGCCCTTCACGAGATGTCCAGAGTACTCACAGTTATCCTCAGAAACTGATGCCAAACTAATAACATTCACCAGAGCCCATACAGAACTTGGAATCCCTGTTAGGTTCGGCTGTTCTAAATTTGATATTTCTGGGAAGATAACTTCCTTTGAAATCTGCTTTGACCTGCCATGGCCTAGTTAGTACCTTCAGATGAGATAAGAATGATAAAAAATAAAAATGGATCAGGACTTGAAAAAAAGTTAACAGAATAAAAACTTCTAAAAATGTCTTAAATACATCTATCGAAAAAGATGGCAACAAATATCGGGCTCAAGGTGCCTATATTAAATTTATGAAATATCTTGGATAGGCATCTCCAGACTGAAATCTCCATAGTCACTTGGAGACGCATCTCCCCCCTCCAAGACGCGTCTCCAAGACCTTGTACGTATGCAAACACTTTAAATTTGGGTGGAGACTTCGTGTCAAAGTCTCCCGGTGTCTCCAAGTCTCCTGCCATGAATTTAGACGTCTCCCACATGTCTCTAGAGGAAAAAGCAGATTAAAAAGTAATAGAAACAAAACATTTTATTTTTTATTTGTTTGCAGTGTGAGTTTTGAACTATTTGACACTATATGACACAGTATTTAAATGAGTAAATGACATTACTATTAGTACTAGTATTACTTTTAGTAATTTCAATTTCAGATTTTATATTTTGATTCAATGGTTTTAATGTTCATACTTAAAACTTTCCATTGTTCTTGTTTTCAAAGCTCTCTGTTACGATATTTCTTGGAAATTATTAAGTTATATTAAAATAAAAATTGCCATCTCCTATTTTTGAAAAATAGGCGTACCAATACTAATACAGTCTCCTCGCCTCCAAGTGACTATGGAAATCTCTAGGCATTTTTTAGATAGATGTATTTAAGATATCTATACAATTGTCTACAATTTTAAATTATTTGCCACATATCTTAAGCACAACATAATTTCAACAGTGCTAACATTTTTTTTTAAAAATTATTTCAATAGTTGTATATGTTAATTTATTTCCTAAAATCCATAGCTTTTCCCATACATATAGATATCTTAAAAATGATATATTCCAATATATCCTTTCTCGGAGGGTTCCAACATTTCCTTGAAAATATGTAAAAAATATCTTTGACCAAAATTTTCACCAATATATTGCAATATCTTTGGTGATATATCATCAGTAATATCACGGTAGATGAGTTTTTTCCCTATATAAGAATCAAACCTGCAATTTTTTTAACATTATACTCTATAACTTTTGCAAACAGGTTATAGTTTATACACCTTGAAGGCTTGAACAGTGTAAGTAAATGTTAGTTTTCCACCCGCCATTATTGAATAGCAGTTAGATCTGTTGCCAAGGAACAATGGCAATTACTGCTTTCATCATTTCAAAAATAAATCAAATTATCTATTTTGTGAAGACAGTAGTGTAATTGGATTTGCAAGCATCGTGAATAAGGAACATGACTATCATTATTGTTCATAACAGATTAATTTTTCATGAGCATAGTTGTTACCAGATAAAGCTATCAAATGATTATGTTATCCTTTGACTTGTCATTAGCATTTCATAACAGATGTTAGTGCTGCAGTTGACTTTCTGTTATTTCTACTTATCAACGGATATTGTTTTCATTATTTCATTTGAATAGTAATTGTATTAGTAAGGTTATTGTTTGGGAATTTTCATTGTGATCAATATCAGCAGTTAATGATGTACCAGTTGAGATTGTTGCTGGCGTCGTTGTATTTTGACATAACTATCCTTTCATGATTAGCAATCTTCTTATGATTACTAATCAGTAACATTCTGTCATTATAATGTTCTGTACATTCATGATCAGTACGGTATTCTGTAGCAAATTTATTAGTACTGTGATCATTCAATGTGGGTATCAATACTGCTGTCAATGTTATAGAAAATATTGCTGATCAAAATGATTAATATGAAACGTTGTTACAATGCTGTCCTCAAATGCCAGGTATGATTGTTGGGACCGCTGTAAATTTAAAATGTATTTAAAAGTTTAACAAGGTTAGGGAAACTATTGTCAACTGTAGTTACCATTTTGTGTATAGAATCATAGATTATTCTCTTCAACTTGATAGTTAAGGAGAACAGTAGGGTTAGCAAGGCAAATTTACCTTAGCTGTGTTTTTCTGCATTAAAGATTCATTATTATTCTGGCAGAGTTATTTGTTAACATTATTAAAGAGATTACAATAATCTAAAATAAGCAATCTCAAATTTAATGAGAAAAATCCATAATCCAAAATTCATGGTGTGCACTCCCATCTTCTTTCACTCTCACTCCCTATGTAATTGGGATGTCTTTAAACGTAAAAAAACATTCATCATTTCTCTCCTCATTTACTCCATCTTTTGTGTTCCCAGTATTTTTGGGGATTTTTTCAGATAATATTCCATGCCAAAAAAATTCTAAGAACATTATTTACCTCCAAGTCTTTTTCAATCAATTTATCTGTATCCTAACTGTTGATATTATGGCCTTTACGGCAAAGATCGACCATCTTGGAGAAAGAGGAAATAATAAATATATTGGAAATATTTATTATAATCCGATTTATAAATAATAATAATAAATATGGGCGATATTTATTATTTATTGTTTATAAGATAATGCATATATATGTAATAATAAATAAAGGTTATTTATTATTTATTAATTAAATACTTGGAGGGCACAAGTCGGCCACCTTGGAGAGGTGGAGTTTAGCATTTTGAATCCATATATATGCATGGTCGATCCTTGAGAGAAAGATCATCAAAAACATAACATGATTCTCTCCCTTCTAGGATCAAATTCCTTATTTCATGTGTGAATTGGTCATGTATAGCTTTGAGCATATTTGGCAAAGTGCTGGAGCGAATTCATTAAGTGAATGCATTATGCTGGAGCGAATCCATATTGTTTTACAGCGAATTAAAGTGCTGAGCAAATTATCCTTGTGTGATCTTGGAGTATGATCCACATCAGCCATGGAGATCAATGAGCAGATTTAGTGCGAACTCATGATGCGAGCAGACTTGGCAAATGAGTGTGATGTATATAATTAGCAATGTGTGGTATATCAGAGATGTATATACATGATGTATATTAGGATCTACGATATACTTGATTAACAATTGTCATACATTGATGCAATATATTGCAAGGACTTGCAATACATTGCATATGTGATGCAATACATTGAAGAATCTGTCATCATTAGTGCAGATCGGATGTACCTAAAGGATTGTATATAGGACAGATTGGACAACTCTTACAGTGCAGATCGAAGTAAATCTGGGTGTTGTTTTCATTCAGATTTGAGTGCCAAATCAGATTCAAAGGACAGATTAAAGGCAACCAAGGAACAAGATTTTGAGGGCAGATTTGAAGGCATCATAGGGTCTCCAAATTGGGGTAACATCCCGCCTTCTTGTGTTTATTATTCTATATCCTGTGCTTAGTGTTTGGAAGACCTCTATAGTTTGATCATTCCTTGATAAATCTGGAAAATACTAACACTAACCAGCATCAAAATAGTCAACAATGGTGATAAGCAGTAGGTGAAGACCTAATGAGGGATAGTTTCGATGCAACCACATAAAAATTGCAAGGCAATAAATTAAGGTGTTTGGATCCACATTCAATTGCATGGTTCCATGGTGCACAAATGGCCAACAAATGGTCTAATTTAACGATAATTTAATACATGGTTGATATCATGGACTTTTCCTCCCCTCCCAGACTTAAATTGAAAGGGAAAAACTGCAACATCTTTTGTCCCCTTAGTAGGCATAACATCTATAAATAGATATAGATATGGACATATAAATTTCATAATTTTGTGAACAGATGAGGCAGGGACAGTACTTTTCAAATGAGATGTTACATACCACCAATGTCTTCAAAAAATGTGAGAAAGTAACTGAGTGTTGAAGAGCAGGCATCAGTACAGCAGGAAGTCGCTGTGCGAGATGAGGGATTGTAAGTATATACACACAAAATTGCTCTGCGGCACCTTTTATTCCAGCATTATAACTCTCAAGATGATCTGACTGATTTGAGGCAGAGTGGAATTTTTTAAAATTTTCTGGTTGTACTGTAGAGAAAGGTCGCAGGACCATAGTTACAACACTTGCAGTTATAATGAAGCTGTCATCCATCTCACCCACAGACTTGTCCTTCCTATTGAGTAGACTATTATGTTTCATCATGTATTGACGAGCTGAAGAATAAAGACTAGCATTTCCAATTGATATCCAATTTATAAGTTTCCATGCCACAAGGCTTCCATCTCCCTTGTGGTCATTGACAAAGTGTTTCCATGTATTCACATCAGTTAGGGAAACCATCAAACGTGTTGCTAGTGCAATAACTACAGATGCTGCACCTCCACAATCCTTGGTCAGAGTAAAGAAACAAATTGAGAGTAATTTACAAGCTTGAAAGAACCATACTGCATGCTCTTCCACAGGATTAAATGCCAAGGAGCAAAAATTTTGCTCCGCATCTGCAAAATATCAACAATCCATAGAAACACTGTCAGTGTCAGAGTACAAAAACTAACAAAAAGTAAAAGTAAGATATTTCTAACAGTTGCAAGTGAGATTTGATATCAGAACAAAAAGAAAAAAGGCAAGCCCAACACCCAATATTGGGATAAGTCAAAATTGGCATCTACTCCAGAGGGTATTCATCAGAAGAAAATCCTTCAGGCAAAGATAGTATTATAAAACAAAATGACTGTATAATAAGGGCAAAGGATAGATGCACCTTTTAATCTTTACATGGGTAGTTCTTGAGAAGAAAAACTAACTTCTCCCGATATGCACAAGATATTAGAAATTATATAAGACACACGCCATGAGTAGAACTGAAATCTAAACAACAGTCTTCTACAACCAAAGATGTAATAAGTAATGAATTGGACACTATACTATAGCACAGGTATCCAGAACTTATGAGTATTTCCAATTTCAATCAGTTCAGAACCTTGAAGAAAATCAACTTAGACTATGATTATACTCAAAAAACACTACTCTACAATTTCAAAAAAGAGCTAAATCATACACCATATCCATCAGATCATATATTTTCTGCAGTCACAAGAATATCTTGCAGAAAAATTTATTGTGTTACCTAGATGTGAATGACAGGAAGATGGAATATCACCAATCAGGAATTTGAATAACACATGGGTTCTCTACCTTCTTCCTAAGCAATAAAGAATTCTCAACACAAACAAGCATTATTTTGAATGTATCAGAACCATGCATTTTTACCTTAATGTGTGTGAAAAAAATAAGCTTTGTGCCATTCAGAACCTGTGAAATTGGCTTGAATCTGAACAGTTAAACAGACTGGGAGGTAAATAATGACAATGAATATTCTCTGCTTAACATTTAATTTCACCAATAGCCAAAATAAAATCTTTTACTTGCAATTCCACATGCATGTCTTACAAGAATTATGTTAACTCCAATATATAAATGTGCCGAACCAAAACTCTATAAGCCAGTTAAATCTGTTTGAATACATCATAGTTGCAAATCTCTGAGAGTCCTCGCGAGCGAGAACTGATGGCAACTTAACAAAAAACCCTTGATTTCACAAAACTCATGGCAATCTTTTCATTAAAAATAGTCAAAAAAATTGCAATTTTTGCTTTAAAATCCATCAAAATACTTGCCAAAATCAGTATAAAACCTTTTATTCTGCCAAACATTAAAAGATTTAAGTGATATTTTGAGATTTGATTGAGGACAATTGCAACGACTTAGGGCATGCAGCTGGAAGCACAATAACAAAGGGCTTTCTTGCCTTCTACTTGCCCAGCCCTCGCTTGACTCAGTTTATTCTAAATCCTGATAATAGTATCCATTATATTTCATTGAAAGGATAAACAATAATATTCCTCATATGAGTTTATAATTTTATCATGATACTCTGCAATTGATGGTTGATATTTGTTGGAAACTTGTAAGGATGAACAGCAATATTTCTTGTTTCATCCTTCTTGACTACTAAAACTTCATTATGTTTTATTTGATGCCCTAGATGATATAACCTGGTTTTCGTAAACAGTGGTTATGTTTTAATTGATGCCCTAGATGGTATAATCTGGTTTTCGTAAACAGTAATTATATTTTAATTGATGCCCTAGATGCTTTCTTCTGGTTTACATTTCCTGATTATCGTGGAACAGTGATTCAGATTTTATAAGAGGAATGATATGATGTTACAGTTTTATCTTGAGTTATGAATTGATTTATTTCATATATATTATGTTTGAGATGATAATTACGGACTGATTATTTTTCTTTGACTAACTGGTTGCAGGAACTGCTCGTTCTGCAATGAAGGGGTGGAAATATCACCGCAAAAGGGGGATGCAAACATGGTCATGAACATAAGTTATATGAT
Organism: Chamaecyparis obtusa; assembly: GCA_027943335.1. NCBI lineage: Eukaryota > Viridiplantae > Streptophyta > Pinopsida > Cupressales > Cupressaceae > Chamaecyparis > Chamaecyparis obtusa. The sequence goes on along the minus strand of BSBK01010451.1, from coordinate 587,162 downwards.
TCTCGGAATCGGTAAGTACTGACTAGGTCAAGGTTGACGCAAGCCTAGGAAGTATAGGTTTGGACAAGGATCCTAGTTGGTCTTACGATGTCAGCTAGTCGAATTGAAAATAATCCAGTTTGGATACGATCTTTCATCTTAGACATAGACCTTTGCTTGATCAATTGTCCTTACTATGGTTCAACATGATAAATTTTGATGCTATTGTTTTAAAGTATATTAATGTATACTCTTACTTGAATATGTGTTGTATAAGAAGTATATATATCCATGTATTTGTATATATGAATATAGACGTAATCATGGTAACCTGATTCGTGTATATATATATATATATATATATATATATATAATTATTAGAAATATTATATATATACATGATTTGAAATAAACATCATAAGCATAAGATTGCAATGTGTATATATAATTATTAGAAATATTATATATGTGTGTGTGTGTGTGTGAGAGAGAGAGAGAGAGAGAGAGATTTGAAATAAACATCATAAGCATATGATTGCATTATAAAATGAAGAAACGCTTTTATATATAGCATTATTTAATATATGCGATAGCCTTTTTCCTTTACAAAGATTGCTCTTGGATTAGATTGTGGAAATTGAATTCCATTGAAATAGGGTACTAATTAAAAGGAAAGGAATAAATTTGGTATTCATAATATAATTGAATTTGGGAGAATGTGATAAGCTGAGAGGAAAAAGAAAACGGTTTTGTGTAGTGCAAAGAAGCTTGTGTTCATATAGCGGTGCAGATTTAGCCACTATAAGAATATAAGTGTAAGGAACTAGTAACTTAGTTCTATACCCATTGGGATAAGTGATCAAGAAGTGGTATCATGGCTAGAGAGCCTAAATCTTAATTACACATCATAAGAAAAGATAAACAGCAGACTAGATCAGTTTAATAACCAAGATAGGATTGTTAATGATGCTGCCTTCTTATGACAAGTATGTCAATATCAAAGTGAAAATAGATAGGAACATCTCTGTAGATTATGTACCTTAATCCAGAAAGAATGAGACTAGTAAGTCAAGAGTCTTGTGAGATTATGATATTAGATAACAGAATTTCTATAGAGAAGTGGAACCAAGTCGAGTAGGGTGAAGAACTAGACTACACGTTTTGTACGTGCTGGCATCTTCAAACCTTGGCCAAGGTCTACTAAGATATGCTAGTGTTAGTCAATTTGTATTGCTTTGGATACATTCCTAGACAGAGGTCATACTAGTTAGGAGTAGCTATAGAGTATGACCGACTAGAGTTATGTAAGATCATACATCAGATTCAGACGACTTGTTTATCACCATGTTTGCACCCCTTGCGAAGGGTCGGGCCCACTTCGAGTACGAAGCGAGCAAGGGGAATCAATAGTAGATCCATAGTTGGGTGGTTAAAATGCCCTAATGATACTTTTCCCCTATGTTATCTTGAAGCATTCCAGGAAGACAGAATGGATTCAGTAATGCTAAGTACTCTCTCTGTAAGATTCTACACTTACTTTGTATTTCATGTTGAGTTAAATGATCAAGATGATACATGATGAGACGTCTTCCTTTAAGAAACTTTCTGTTCCATTTTGATGAAATAGCTATTATTATTTCAAAAAAAAAATTAGTTACAGTTTTGCACTTTATATTGGATCAAGCTTCTTTGTTTTCAGCAGTTAGCTAGAATTAAATCTTGCCAAGAATTTAGCTTGTTACATTTCTCATATGACATTTGTTATGATACTCTACATTTGATGCTTAAATCTGGTTGGGAGGATGAACATCAAAATTTCTCATTTGGCATTTACTAGGAGTCTAAAAAGACAGCAGTAATCCTCACATTGCTTACAAATTCCAAAATTTGGATAGGATTTCACCATGAAGAATGTCATATCATTGACAAACTGTCAAACTCCATTCAGTGTTGGGTTCTATGTTTCAAGTATATCCTTTCCAAGAAATATTGTTTTTCATCCTTCCAATGAATTGTATTTTAATTTAATTTCTAAGAAATATTGTTGTTCGTCCTTTCAATGAAATGTTGTGATTCTAATTACAAAATATGAAAAAAAAAATTAATCTGATCACATATTGATGGAAAAAGTGGATAGAACTTAAGAAATTGTGTATGGAAAAATCTAATTTCATCACACTTTGGTCAGCCATCAGAGGCAGGTTCCTCACATACACAGCTTGATCCTATTGCTATTGATGAGGCAACTGTTGAGGAGGATCTTATCAAGAACATTGCAGCTGCACCATCTACTTCAGCAACAACCACAGGAGCAACAAACCTTTTTAAGCTTTAGTCGTAGATGAAATTTATGATTTAAAATATTCATTAATACTGAGACTTGAAGTTCAATGTATTCAGAGATTGAACTTGATTTTCGGTCTATCATATGTATTAAATCTAATTTTAATTTAAAAAACAATAGAAATCAATAATATGTTCTACAAATTAAGTATATGCATTTTCAAATGTTTGTTAAATTTGCCAAGTTATTGCTGAGTTTTTCCGCATTTTCACAGAGTCCTGAGTTTTCAAAAATATTAGGGCTGCTGTATTATTGCCAAGTTTGAGTTTTTCAACTATGAATTGAATTGAATTGAAGGAGTTTTAATGACGTCCACGAGACCAGCAGTCTAAGGGACCACGAAAGAACCAAAGTTTAAACTGTTTGCTGAAGTTTCTCCAAGTAGGCCCTTCTGATGTGGGTCCTCATTAGGAAGGTAGCCGTTTTGTGTAAGTTTGCCTCGTCAAATAGCTCAGTCAAATTGTTCCCCTATAAGTTATCTTCATATTGACTACGAATGTCCTCATAAGCAGCACACTCCTTAATAAAATGCCACTCCGTTTCAACCACCCCTCTGCTGCAAAAATTGCACATCCTTTCTTCCCACATTTCTTTGGGAACTTTCCATCTACCAGTTTCGCACCGTAAATGGTGAGAGCTGGTCCTCAGCTGAGCAATCAGAATTTTTGCCTTGCCTCTAATTGTGGAGCTTAAATACTCTTTATCGCCATGGTCCCACTTGGGATTAAATTCTTTGACATAGTGAGCTTTTTTTCTCCCTTTTTGCTTTGTCCACATGGCAGTTTTGAATTTCTCTAACACCCACCTTTTTATCTCAATGTTAGTGTTTGGACACTCGTGGGGTTTATGTTCCATTTGTTTAACCACTTGCTATTTTGTTTCTTCCACGTCTTTTTCCTCCGCTCTAGATCTTCCGCCACTACCATCCTAGGCCAGCGGTGCATATCCATATTACCCACTTTTTTTAAGTAGCATAGCATGCGTATAATTGTTGAGGCTTCGATCGGGAACATACCAGCCTCTGCCAAGAGCATCTCATAAGGAACTGTAGACTTGACCTTGCGGTTACTAGTGATAAGATGCTTTTGGATTCTTTCTATCTGTCGCCATTTGTGATTTGACATGCTACTCCCCCAAACCTCACACCCATATAGAATAACCGGAACCACCAAGAGACCAAAGAGAGTCTTCCTAATCTTCCAATCCCACAACTCAGCTTTCCTGCATCTATTTTGAAGGAGGTAAGAGGCTTTCCAACCCCCCTGTATACTTTTTGATCTGCATGTCTCCCAACTTAAACTATAGTTGAAATCAATTCCCAGGTACTTGTATTCTTCCACAATCTCTAAAGGGCTGCCCTCAAAAATAAAAGTATGCTGCTGTTTTTTCTTCTTCAAAGAAAAGATCATGATTTTAGTCTTAGAGGCATTAACTTGCATTCCCACCTCCTGGCAAAAGAGTTCTAAATTTTTCAAATGTTCTCTCAATCCATGAGCGGACTTAGCAATAAGAATAAGGTCATCAGCGTATAAAAGCAGCCTCACCACATAACCCGCCAACTGAATGCCGTCCCCATTGGCCTTGCTTAACCAGTCCTCCAATTTATCGATGTAGAGACCAAACAAAGTAGGGGATAAAGGGCATCCCTGTTTGACACCTATGTCACTCCCGAAGCATTCAGACAAGCCCTCCTTAGTTCTGATTTTGGCTCTGACCTGTTCCTACAGCTTATAAACCGCAGCCCTCAACTCTATTGGGACCTCTAACTCTTCCATTTTGTCCCATAATTTATCTCTAGGAACGGTGTCAAAAGCCTTCTTAAAATCCACAAAACAGCAAAAAGCTTCTTCCCCCTGTTTCTCCCAAACGTTTTCGATGAAATGCCTTAGAGTGATGTAGTGGTCAATAGTAGAATGTTTTGGTCTGAATCCCGCCTGTCCCTTTGCTCTCTTCTCTTCTTTTTTTGCCCAATCACTGATTCTGCATTCTAACATACTCCCAAAGAGTTTTCCAAGAAGGAGATTCACCATAATGGTAGGATAATTAGAGGGGTTATTGATGTCACCACTCTTATGAAGAGGAATAACAACGCTGGTAGTTCACTCCATAGGGAAGCTGCCCCTATTGACCATGTTAAAGATATCCTTGATGTGCGGGGCCAAGAGTTCCACTCCCCATTTCAAAAATTCTGCCTGTAGCCCATCGATATCTTTTGCTTTACCATTTGCCAATTTCTTTATACCCAGTTTGATGTCCTCAATAGAAAATAGCTCAACTGAAGTATTAATTATAGGTGGACTATCCGCCCTATTTGGTCTTTCGTATAACAACTTAGCATATTCCAACCATTGGATATCTGTGATGTTATTTTCTACTTGTTTTCTCTTCTGCTGCAATTCTCTCCAAAAGCCTTTAGGATTATGTTTCCCTAAAGAGATTAGTTCTTTCCTTCGGTCAGTCACATAACCCTCTTTTTTGGCTTTTATCAGCTGCCTGTAAGCGTTGGTGTTTTCTTTGCTAGACTCTCCCTTTGTAAGATTTGGTCCAACCATGCCAAAGACTTAAGAATCAGATTAAGAATAAAAGGATTCTGAGAATTACACTCGATGAAATGAAAAGCATCTAACAAGAACTTAAATGTCATTGAAGTGTACCTTGAATTGGAAACTAGTGATATCTTTTGCAGGAGAAACACTCTCCTTGTATTCAAAGTTTTAATCTAAGGTCAACTTATCTTGTTGATTAGTCAATATCAAGACTTGGGAGTTGCAATTGTCATCATAGCATAGATCTTTTAGATCTATTGCAAATGCTGGACACATGAGCTATATTTCAATCTTTTGTCACCTCATATTTACCCTCTTACCATTGTCGCTACGATGTCCAACTTTTGGCCAAATATCTTTACAGAAGTTGCTATGAATCATTTCTTAATATTATCCTGTAATGTCCCCTTCTTGTATCTAGCTCAGTTCAAGTTTTCCATTAGCCTATTCCCTAGTTCCCATACACAAAGTGGATATGGTTAGGAAATGCAGTGTCCTGTGGTGAGCTCTTTTAGTGATTTTCAGTGTTTCTAGCAAACTTTCTATTTTTGGAATGTCACTATTTTTAGCACTTGGTCATGGGCTAAATTCCTCTCTCAGTTCAATGCAGTGGGTTTCAATTGGACTTGGTAAGTTCTATTGCCTTCAAAAGAGATTTATTTTATTTTATTTGCTAAGTATTTATAAAGTGCTTTTTAAAAAATGTACCCTCTTGTGCCTAGAAAAACAAGGTTGTTTTCAAAGTGGGACTATTGTCATCCTAAGTTAAGGAGGAGAAAATAACTATAACCTTCAATGTAGCTAAAAACCCATATTGGGAAGTGGTAAATGCATCAATAGTTGCCAATAAGGGGTTTAAGATTCCAATGGCTATGGATTTTAGTGGCCCATTAATAGACAAAGCCATCAAAATACACTAGTAGCCAATAATAAAAGGAAATTATGCAAAGAAGGGTTGCAATATTTTATCAAATGAATGGATGGATAGAAAGGACAAAACTCTCATTAGCTTTGTAGTGGCTTCAAGTGGCGCATTGGTATTCTCAAAGTCTGTAGATGGCTTAGATGAAGTAGAAAAACATTGTGACTTCGTGCAATATGTTGGAGGGGGTGACCCAAGAGGTTGGGGTTGAGAATGTTGTACAAACTGTCATGAACTACTTAGTAACATGTGTAGCCATATGGAGATTTATTCAAAAGAGGCATCCAACTATTGTTGGTGCCTTTCTAATGCACAATGCTTTTGATGCTTGAGGTTATTGGGAAGACTGGATGGGTGAAACGTGCGGTTGAAGATGCTAGAGAAATTACCAAATCTATCTACAACCATATTTGGGGTACTTAGTTCAAAAAAAAGCGCATGAATAGCAAGAAGCTAGTGCAATCAGAGATGACACAATGTGCCACCAGCTTTCTCACTTTGCAAAGCATTGTAGCTTGAATTCCTTTTATCAAGTAGATGTATATGAGAACTATCTAGATGGACTAACCATATTCCAAACAACTCAAAGGGATGAAGGGCACAAAAACTATTTTTTATGAAGTTTTCCTCAGAACTTTAGAGGATATACTCAAGAAACAATTACAAACATCAATTTTATAGGGAACATCTATAGCTGCTTTTTCTCAGCTGGTTTTCTAATTTTCTAGTAATTTCAAATTTACTTTCCAATTTTTTGGTTGACAAAGCCTTTGGTCAAGGTTTTGTGTTTGGTAAATGGAATGGCATGTCGATTGGTTACCCTACAATACCATAATTGGGCCAAAGATGTCAATTCGCATTAATATTGCAGTAACAAAAGAAGATGTCACAACTTTAATAGTAGACAGATGAACAAACTCCACCAGTAAATAGATGGCTTGCTGTACTACCTAAACCCAAAATTTTAATTCTCTGGTACATTTAAGGTTGATGAGATCGCAACAGACCTTACTTAATGGAAAGTGAGCGTGGAAATAGACAGGCATTATGCACAAATTTCAAGATGAGTTGGATGCCTGCAAGGGTTTAAAGGGGAGGATTTTTTCTTCAGCTCAAAGCCTCAAACCATTTGAACAAGGGAAAACCAGTGGACAAGTTAAAAAATATAAGCCTTTTCATTCCTAGCTGAATACTAAAAAGTAGAAATATTCAAGTTTTTAAAGCTTTGAATTTTTTATGTAATTTTTTTTTTGAAATGTTCTACTTGTAGATGTGTGGTAGGAGATTTATGGTGTCAGCACATCACATCTTCAGAGGCTAGTTATCTATGTTTCTTTGTAATCTTGTAATGCTTTTGGGTGTGTATGGAATTGAAACTTATTTTAAGAACCTCACACCAAGAAGAGAAATAGCTTGACCCAGAATCACCTCAATGTGTCATCATTGAATATAACTATCACCTTTAAATGAGAAAGGTGAAGGGTACTTCTCATGATGCCATGAACTCGGATGACATCAAACCACTTGAGTTGGGTACTTTGAACCAAACAAAGACTCTAGTTAATAAACATTTTTCTCTAAAAGTAGTACACTAAGGATGTGGAATGATGATTTTGTAATGAAACATTTGAATGCCTTTGATAATCTTATAAATCAGTTTACTTCAGCAGATACGAAGATGGATGAAGAAGACTAGTGCATTATTAACATTTGTTGGTAGATACTTAGAATGACCTAGTTATGACGATTTGTTCAACCACTACAAAGCTGAACCTTGGTGTGGTGTTTGCATCTCCATTATCAGAGGAAATGAGGAGAAAAACCTTAGAATCCATTTATGATAGTGGTCATCAAAATTAGATCCAAGGAAAAAGACAAGAAAAATGAAGGAGACAAGAAGGTGAAAATGGTATCTAAAAATAACTCAAATTCAAAAACCTCCTATGGAAAAAAACTAGAGATGTGTTCCTAGCACCTTGAAAAACTCATGCATGTGATGATGCATGGCTTCTTGATTCTAGAGCTTCTTTTCATATGACTCCCACAGGGGATGGTTCAATGTATATGAGAAGTACAACAAAGATGAATTGTTCTTGAAGTGTTACACATCCCAAGATTGTCAAGGAGCCTAATTTTAATGAGCAACAATTCAACAAGGTTGTAAAATTGTGAGAGGAATTTTGGTTCTAGCAAAAGGGGTTTGATTGGAAACTCTATTCAAGCTTGATGCTAGTACCGAGTGAGGTGAATGTGATGTTTTCACAAGCGGTTGCCAAGGTATTGTGAGCAAGAGGTAATTGAGGGAGCAAAAAGAAAGGAAAATGTTTTTGTTTTGACTTTATAAGGTTGAAAGGCATTGTTGCAAAGTTAGTGTCTTGAGGTTTTGCCTAGGAGATATCTTGAAGGGCATAAAGCCAAGTCAGTGCCTAAAATGTGCCTCAAGATGTCTCCCTAGCAATATCTTGGAAGACAAGGGCTCAAAACGGATTCTGCAAACAAGACAAGGTATGGCCATGGCAACATTTCTTGAAGAGAATAGGATTGCGAATTTGGATTCCTCACAACAAATTATGCAATTCAAAAAATGACACTCATTATGGAGTCTATATGCAAAAGTCATGGTTTTCAGGGTTGTGAAACCTAAGAAAGATGTGTGACATGATGCATCCAGACTTCAAAATGATGGCTAGGGGTCTCAAGGTGTCACCCAGGCAACACTTCACACTCCAAATTTGAGTCTATATGCAAAATTCATGGTTTTCTGGGTAGTGAAACCTAAGAAAGGTGCGTGACCTAGTGCATTTAGACTTCAAACTGATGGGTAGGGTCTCAAGGTGCCACCCAAGCAAAACTTAACACTTCAAAACAAGAGAAGAAGAAAGAAAAATCTCAAAGGAGATCTGAAGCATTTCCCAGGTGACACCTCTTTCTATAAATCATGTGGTACATCAAGGGATCCTAAAAGGCTTTACCATGGCAACACTTTTAAGTTGTTGAAGGTCAAAGAGAACAAGGTATCTCCTAGGAGATACCTTTTCTGAGACAAAATCGAGCTATAAGCCAAGCAAATCTTCACAAAAAAATCAAATAAAAAAAATCAAGGCATCTCCCAAAGATACCTTCTCCAAGGTGAATTATGTTAAGTAGAATTCGAGGTATTACTCAGGAGATACCTCAAATATCTAAACATGAAAGTTTTCAAATTTTCACTAACAAAAACTTAAAATTATCATCAATGAGATACTTTAAAAATTGTGGCATGAAAGAACCGGTCAGATTAGTGAAAAAGGCCTTAGGGCCTTGAAGTCCAAGGCTCTAGCTAAGGGACTTGTTGAAGAATTTTGATTTTGTATTGCATTTTTCTTTGGCTATTCGATGAAATTTTGCATTTGGTCCATATTGACCTTTTCAAAGCTATTGATGTACCTTCATTGGAAAAACTATGTCTTTAAGAGATTTCAAGAGAATAGACAATGGAGGAGAATTTCATTCTATAGTGTGAGTGAAGTATTGTAAGGCCAATGGAATTGTTGCCCAAAAGACAACTCCATATAACCATTAACAAAATGGAGTTGTAGAAAAAATGAATACTAAGTTCATTAAAAGAGCCAAAAGTATGCTCAATGGTGCTAGATTAGAGCAGAAATTATGAGTTAGGGCAGTAATCAATATATCTCCTACATCAGATCTTGTTGGCAAAAACACTAGAGTGGGTTTGGATTGGCAAGAAGCCCTCTCTTCAACATCTCAAAATGTTTTGACATGCAATAAACCCTCCTTCAACCTCTGAGTGTTTGGTTGAGAAGCACTTAACCTTTAGAGATGGATCTAGGTATCCATTACAAAGGAGTAGGAGGAGAACAGGAGCACCTCTTGACAATAGGGGCTGACCAAGCACTCAAAAAATAAAGGCCCGTGTGGCATTCAACCAGCTTTGGGGACCCTCTCCAAGTGATGGCCATTTTTTCTAGATTGTTGATAGAACCAGATTTCATTCACAATATATTATAGTTGGTCAACTCGTGACCTCAAGATTTTTCCGTAACAACTGAGAGAATAGGTTTTGTCATCTTGTCTTTGCCAAGGAAGTGAATTTATTTTCAGATGATTTTTCAAACCACCAAATTTTCACGAAGGAAGACTTCCATGAAACAGAAAATAAGAGAACCAATAGAACTTGGCAAGCATCCCAATAATCCACACCAAGATAAGACATTATAATTAACTCATGGAAACCCATCCCTCAAAAACTAGAAAAATTTGATTTATTAGGGATAATAATTAATGTTGGAAAATGAGCATTAATTGTTTCTATGAATTAATCATTTCCATAATATTCGTTGTCAAGCTTTGCTGCCTCATCTACATGCTTAGATTTATCCAGATAATGGATTCTAGTGCATAATCCTATCAATCATCCTGATGATGTGCGATAATGTATGGCCCAATATGTTGAAGCATTTCCTTTTTCCCTACAATTCTTTTAACCAAAATTTCATGTTAATTATCATGGATTGTAGAAGCACAAAGTAGCATATTAAGTTGTTTTGCTTGTTAAAAAGTTCCTTGTTAATCCCATTATACTATACCACCAGCCTTGCAATAAGTAAAAACAGATGAATTAGCACTGCATAGTGAGAGCTGAGGATAAATATATAAAGATTTAGAAATACTCAAGGTCTAAGCAGGTTTGAACAATATGATCAATCAGAGAAGCATAAAGAGAAACAAAATATTGAATCATAGGCAATCAAATAAATCAAAGTTTAAAAGAATGCCCGATAGGATACATACACTTATTTCGTGTTTAAATGTGAGGGTTCTTCCCACCACTTAACAATTTCTTGTCTTATTTCCAAAGTATTTGCATCCTAGATGTGAAACATAATCATCGAAATATTTCAAACTATAAACCTAGAGAGAAGACAGGTTGAATTTCCAGAGGGCTGAGTGAGATAGAGAGCAATAAACCATCTCCATGATGCCAAACAATACTTAAATGCTACGTACACCCCAATAAATTCAGATAATTTTCTGCAAACATGTAGGCAAGTAGTTAAAATGAAGAGTTGTTTTATAGCAACTTTACATATATAAGATAAGAGCTTACTGGGACAGCTGATGCTTTGCAAAAGTATTCTGAAGCATTTGACCATTCGCTGATCATCATCTGTTCCTTGTACCTGCTGACAAAGTTTCAGGGGCCGAGACATGAAGAAAAGGAAAGGCCTTACAATATCTTTTGATATCAATTCTGCACTCCAAGGAACGTCATCAAACTGGGCTATAAATGCATCCCATTCTGTTCGAGACTTTTCTGCTAGGCATACAGCAGCATAATGTCCTCTCCAAACTCTCTGAGAATGTTGAAAAGTAAGTGTTTTGGGTTCAGAACTTATTATAAAGAAAACTCCATTAAAATATAAATAACTAGTCAGCAAAAAAATAAAGTGGCAAAAAAATGATTGGCTATAGATATCTTTGCCACCAAGTCAAAACATATCAAAAAAATCTTTTTTTGCAGTCTATAAGACCAATACCATATTGTTTCTTGAAAGTTGGAATTATCAACATGATTCTAACACATGATTTAGTGATATGTAGAATTCTACAGATGTATATACAAGTTTGGAACAATTTTGTAACGTTGATGCTTAATTGGTGGCTAATTTTTTTAATCTCAAATTAAGGTTAAAATTTTAATCCTGACTTAAAGTCCAATTTATAACATTCAGAACAAATACATGTAGAACTCCCTTCACCTTTGGTCTTCCAATTCTAGCATATATAGTGGTGGAGTAATGAAAAATGAACTTCTCAAGCCTGTAGCTTGCTTAACTTGCATGACTAAAATCTCAGGTCTTGAAAGCACATAGAATTCATTCTATATATGTGTATATGTCTATGCATATGCACACTGCAAAAATGTAAGAGGTTTCACCTTGAATTGTTCAGCTAATATTCTCACAGTGGTTGCACAGCACTGACAGAAGCAAATCCATATATGTAAGCAAAAAGAGATTGGCATGGAAAGGAAGTAGTGGTAGTCTTCTTTGAGAATAAATCCATCTATAGGAAGTGGCCCAACTATAATTGGACGGAGGAGAAGAATTTTCAAGACAATTTTAAGCCTCTCAAGTTGATTGATGTAGAATGTGGGAGAGCAATTTCAAGACAATATTAAGTCTCTCAGGTTGATTCATGTAGAACAAGGAGAAGCAGTTTAGGATTGGTGAAGGCTTCATTGCTCAAAGACTTGATCAATTCCTAGAAATGGACCATTGGTATGCTCCAGCGAAAATTTTGCAGTCTTCTATCTTTAATAGAGTGGGATCAGACCATTTAACTATATCTCTTGATATCCCAACATACCAAAAACCCAAAAACATTCCATTCAAAATCAAGCTCATGCAGCTAAGAGAACAGAATCTAAAAGCCTTTGTGGAGCAATATTGAGATGAAGGGGACACTCCTTTCACGCAGTGATGTACCATCTATCAAAAATACTGAAATTGCAAATATATGTATTATGAAAGGTAGTTGAGAAGCTGGAATCGACAATACTTTGGTAATTTCTTTGCAGGAAAGAACAAAGCCTAGAGGATTACAGAAAATAGGTCAACCAGTGTGAGAGGGTGGACTAACTTGAAAGTTCCTTATCAAGTAAACTTCCCTTCTCTACGGACAGAAAAAATTAAAACGCCAGGAGATAATGGAAGCAGAAAGCTCATCTGGAATGGCTGAAAGGAGAGAGAACTATTTCCTTCTTCCAAAAGGCAGTGCTGATAGAGAAGTCAGTCCATCAAAATTTTCAAAAAATAATGAAATAAGAAAGATCTTATCTTCCTTGCTTGAAGCAGCAAGAGGCTGCAACATAATTTTATTCTCTCTTCTTGCAACCTAAAGATGACAGTAGCAAAGCCCAAGCACATACATGAGAACTGGATGCAGTTCTTCCAATGAAAAAGGGAAAGCTCCTCACCTTGATGGCTTTATAAAGGAGATTTCCCTACAGTTTTGGAAGCTTCTCAAATAAGATATCTTGGAAGAAGTTAAGGAATCTAGAATCTCCTGACAAGTGTTAAAGGACCTTAATAATGCATTTTTGGTTCTTACTCCAAAAAAAGACAACCCTGCCTCAATAGGAAATCCTAGGCCTATTTGTGACATGAATTATAAGATTACTATTAATGCAATGGCTGAAGTTTGAAAATCTGTTTGTAGTCAATTAGCTCGGCTTAACAAAAAAATCTTGTCCAAGGAAAACAAATCTTAGATGGGGCTGTGATTGCTCAGAAGGCCATCCCCTTGATCCATCTAGGGGAAAAAAAATTCATGTTTATAAAGATAGATATTTCTCAGGCCTATGACTGCATGGGCATGAATTTTTCTCAGATTAATGGTGAAGCCTTCGGCTTTGGTGATAACTGGATCATGAACTCAATTTGTTCTGCCTCTTTTTCCAGCTTTATGAATGGATCTCCTGCATGACTATTCCTAGTCCAAAAACAACTAATGTAGTGTCTTAACTCTTTATGATCTTCAGAGAAGCATAGAGCAAGTACATTAAAAAGAATCACAGAAAACTTATAATTAAAGGGATCAAGTTGGTCAGCGGTAACATGTCCTCTCCCATCTCGCAAAACAATTGGGAAAGTAATGTGAAGAATATATTGATGTTGATGAGAATTATTGCTACAGTTATCATGATGATTTATTGATGTGAATTAGTACTTACAATGCATCATTGACATATGGTTCATGATCTAAATTAATTGACTGTAACATGGTTGACTGAGATGGCAGGTGTGCAGAAATCTGATCATATTGTCATATCTGGTCTCTTTCACATTTATGTGATTACTGACTCTAGAAAATTTGTGTGTGAAGCAGGTGTCTTGAAATGAGAATCGCCTGTAAGAGGTGAAATGCATCATAAACTAAGCAGTATATGTGTTTGCATAAATTGTACGACGTATACAAGATCATGGCATTGGGATGCATTATCTTGTGGTCTATTGTTGATTGTTGTGTTTTGACTCAACTTGGAGTCCAAGTTAGTCCTGGCTGGTATGATTATTAGTGTCTGATTTTGCTGGCAAGTTGAGCGTTTTCTTCTTCTTCTCCTTGCTGAGTTAGCAACTTCTGTGTTAAATGTTATTGTGCATACAACATGTACACAAACACATATTTACTCATTGAGTTGCAATGAGTAATCCCATAGCTGTACATATACACTAGCACACCTATATTTTATAAATAAAATTCATGTAGAAGATACCAAGAGATATTGAATTTAAAAAATCTTTAGCATTCATACAAAAACATAAACAAAAACAATAGTCTACACTGTGAACACTCCAGATTGGTAACGTAGCCTTAAGCAAATGATATCATATTGCTTCTACAGCTTCCAAACTCAAATGTGAAGGCACCAAACAGAAAACGTGCCTCCAAAATGTCAGAAGCTTCCATGTAATCCTCACTCGCAGGCCCTAGGAATATACCGCTGCTACCTGATATGAAACCGAGCCTTAGCTAGAAGCCACAGCAGCCAATAGAAATGCATGCTGCCTCTGAATATTGTTGTGATCTGCTCAAAATACCAACCTCAGACTTGTAACAATTCCCTGTGATGGAAACGCTGAGTACTCTCCTCAATTTGATCACTTTTAAACTCAAACATAACCTCTGGATGAAGTTATCGCTGGCACAATGCACTGAAATTGATTCACCAATTCAAAGTGCAATATCTTGATAGAATTCACAATCCTACAAGATCAGAAATCTGAAAACCCTTGGCTCTCAACAATTCACCAATTCACAAATGCATAATCAGATCAGTTCGATTTTCCCTTCACTTGGCATTTATAATCCTCAATGCAAATCAGCCAGCAGCTTCTTGGGCACACTTCTCATGACTTTAAACATAACTTATACATTTGAAAATATTTTATTTATGTTGCAAAGCATGAAATATAATAGTTCATTATATTTCCCTCCAAATATAAACACCAAGTCACTTTATAATTAAATAAACATTTAATGCACTTGAGCACACTTTACTATATAATCTTTTATCTTTAATCATTAATTAAATGGAATTTAATTAATTATTTTGAATGAATTTAATAGCTCATCAAATTCTTTGAAGGCCTCGCTCCAAATCTAGGTGCTCACTACCTGACCCAGACGCCAAGGTGCCCTGCCGAAAATAGCACTGACCATAAATTGACTTACTATAAATAGTAAGTCCCAAACTGAAAGCTCTACAGATGTCCCCACAACTCCATGCTACTACCAACTGTTTAGGTGCCCTACTGTGATATCCCCTCCCATTAAATTTTATTCTTGGATATATAATAAATCAGTAATACTGTAATATCCCATATATGTAATATTAAAATATATTTATCAGTCATCAATCTTATTATTAAATAATTAAGTGAGCAATTAGTCAAATATATAAATAATATACATTGAATAGATAAGTGTTAATTAATAAGTAAATAAGTTTATTATTAATAAACAATTACAAATGAATAATTATTAAGTAATAAATAAATTAATTAACAAATACATAAATGAAGAGGACAGTCGACGGGCAGCAGAAGTCCGCACTGGCAGATTAGTTGATGTAGTCTACCCTTACCACCTACGTCAGAGAATGCTGACCAATAAACACAATCACATAGCTAAAACAAGACAATCGGGGTCAAGGACTAGTCGATGGCACGATGGCACAATAAGACCGATCCATATATTGTTTACAGAAATCACTGATAGTTAGAACAACGATTAGTTAAGACTAGTCATTAACCAAGTGGTGCGATGAAGTGGTTGCTATAAAGAGACCCACCTCTTCCAATCCTTGCCACATGATATTAAAGTGGATCAATAAACATTGCTAGAAAAAGGGAGATATAAGGGAATGAATATAAGACATTACTTATTTTTAATATATATGTCAGACAATCGATATCAGTCCAGCAGTATACAGAAGTATATATATAGACGTATACAGCCCTTATCAGTGTATAAGGTGGAGCATAGATCTGAGTGATTATAAATATATAATTCCTTGTCAGGTATGTACAGATATCTGAAACTTCTGTTAGTGAGTAAACAAACATAATTAATGTATATCTATATGTATCCAAGATATATAAATTAAATAATTATAATTGTATATAAAAATTAATTTTCAGTCTTATTATTATTTGACTTATCGAAGAGGATATTATCTCATATATGATCTGCTCTCTGGAGCGAATTGACTCATGGCAAATCAATGGTATCTGATATAGAAATTATATATCAAACACAGCCAACATATAATATATTCATCAATTCAAATCAGAAGGAAGGGGATATAAATAAAATAATCAAGGTTGGTCATTCACGGCAACCATCACTTATGCATACAAAAATATATCGAAAGATCGGAATAAGATTGGAATCAACATTCGCAACGTATCAGAGTTAAATAAATTGAGATGTATTGTGGCCTGCGACTACACACAAAGATACGAAATTCATTATCAACAACCATATCACTATTTTAGTTCACATACAAATATCTCTACGCTGCTCCTGGATGTCGAATGCAAGATGTACATGATTAAATCATTCAATTAATAATGTAGTATATATATATATAGCCCTACTCCAATTTGTTACCTACCGGATTGGAAGGAAGGAATATAAGGATGTCTTCAAGGAGAGCTTGTGTAAATCCCGCCAATAGCTTCTGTCCCAAAATAGGGTGGGGGTCAGCGTCCCAATAGTTTGGGCTTGGACCTGTAAACCTTGAGGGAGCCTATTGGGAATGGTCTCTAAGCACCTCGGTCACATCCTAAAGTCTTCCTATCCAATTCAACAGAGTAATACGTTAGATATGGGACCATCAATATAGTCATAAGAGGAAATATAAATCCTATTTGAATTATCATTTCATTTAATTAAGTTGAATACTAAATAAATCTATATGAATTGAGAACATGATAAGTAGACTAGCGAGATCCAAGGTCACAAACTAACAAGGGACATTACACCTGCTCAAAGTAGTAACCCTGACTTTCCCAAAATAGTCACTTACTATAAACAGTAAGTGTGCCAATCTAACTCAAACGAAGAGCAATCTTGAACATCCTTGACCTCTAGAGTGGGGAATTAGCCTCTGGCTTGACCAACTGACACCCTCTATCCAACTGATTAGCCTATGAGAGTCAAGAAATAGGCTAATCCTCTTAAAGCTGATGTTCACAAAATTGGAGACATCACAATAAATGAGTTTATGATGAGCTTGTATAGGTTGAGTTATTGTAATTGATAAGTGACCTAGAACCATTAATTCAGCTATGATAAATAGTTATTGGTCACATAGATCAAACTGATTCACCAAATAATTGGTAGGAAAAACAAATCTTAGGTTTCAACCAGTACAGTGTAGGTGTGATGGTATATAAAAGGTCATGATTCATATGGCTTGTACCAAAAAAGGACTTCTCATAAAAGATGTTTTCTTTGTTCGTTTGCTTTGCAAATGTCTAGGATTCATAGTCATAAATGGGAATCCTCTCAGAAACACAGTAGATGAAAGGAAATTCTTGTTGTTTGGAAGTGTTGGGTGTATCCATTTATGTGTTGAAGCAAGCAAATGAATCTCGTGGCCCTGTTATATTGGTATGACTCAATCTTTTATGATCCTTGGACATGGACTGGACTCGTTTTGGATAGTCCATGGATGGGATCATATGATGCATTTTCACTTCTATAGGGATTCAATTTTTCAATATCTCACTATATGCAAATTGCAAGGGGTACAATGGTTGGACAATGGTGTTGGGTTTTAAGCACCATTACGCATATATAGATACCGCTTTTGTGGTTGACACTGTTTGGCCACATCTCAATGACACAACTATAAATATAATATAAGAAAGATAAAGCTCGGATTGATTAGTCCATGATGTATGTTAGGAAAAAAAAGATATTTATTGGTTTCCTATTGTATTTGTAAGTCCAAATGGTTGATATTATATTCATTCATAGTAACCCGGGGACGTGTCCCCCAAAAAATCCATGGCGTTCCTGAAACAGAGATGCACCGGGGACGGGGGGACGGCATTCCGGCGTCCCTGTCCCGCCATGGTCCCCGAGGAGACGTGGGGACGTCTCAATGTCCCCAATGGGGTTAGGGGGACACCCAGGAGTCCCCGGTGGGAAAAGGGGGACGCCCAGGCGTCCCTCAACCCCTGAGGGGACGCCCAGACGTCCCCTATCACAGCAAGCCAAAAAATTGACGCCAAAAAAAAATACAAGTTTTTAATTTTTATGATGAGATAGATACTCATACTTTTGCTATCAGACTTTAGTATTTGGCTTTGCTATTATTATTTATATAATAGAACTCTTCCATTTGCTGATTGGAGTATTTAAAATTTAAAATTTAGTGTTTAATGTTCAATGTTCAATGATCAATCACAATGCAATTTTCAATGATTTTACATCTTTATGTCTTATATTGTTATACATCTTTTCATAACTAGCATTTTAAGTACCACATGTATAGTATATACACCCCCCTCTCCTTGTCCCCCGCTATCCCCAAATTGAGGTCCCTCTGTCCCCCCGTCCCGAAAACTTGTCCCCCTGTTCCCCTGTCCCCCCATCCCCCAAGGCAGTGTAACTATGTATTCATTGCCAAAGGCAATGGAGATCTCTGTTTAATTTGTATACAAATAGGATTTACCTCTTGATTTATGACTAATGAATAAAGATGCATATGAACACACATATGAATGCTCATAAAGGAATAGACTTAGGTAAGGGCATATATATGTTGCTTTCCCTACTAATATGTGCTTGTAAGTTTAACGCTATCAATGAAGGTTCTTAAAAGAAGTATTTTATTCAGACTAGATTGTATGTTCTCTGTTGGATAAAGAAAGCTACATTCATTTTTATAGATTAAAATATTGTTTGTTCATTTGGCTTGAGCAGTCACAATGGTATTCAAGCTTACATATTCAATCAGTTGGAAATGTATATTTTGGGACTTCAAAAACCTAAGTTGATCTAAAGCCAACCCTCATACATATTGATGAAATAAGAAATCAAAATTATAACTAGACCCTTGGATTAAAAAGGGAAAGAATTATCTCAAGATGATGCACATACCTAACAAGTAGCACCTCCACTCCAAGAGATGCAATGGTTATGCTGACAGAAAATTATATAGATTAATATGTGCAAATCTAAACTTACCCTTAGCTATGAAGTATGTGAGATGTAAGTATCCTTGTAATCTAGTTGCTTTCAACCAAAAAAAAATCATCATACATATCCCAAATTTGATGTTAAGTACATCTCTTCAATAAATTCAATGCCCTATAAAGTTCAAATATTATTGGAAATAATTCTAACATCCTATGGAAAATGATTTTTTTTACTTTTTGAGTGTCTACATAAAACTCAAATGTTATATTGATCTAGGAGTAATATGTTTGAATATATAAAAAAAATTGGTGTAAATTGTGTGGCAGATGATTTAGCTCAATATTTACAATCTGTGTCACATTGTTTGAGTTTGAGTTCATGTTCAGCCACAATAAAGTTCAGATGATGTTCAGCAAGAGAAAACAATTCATGATTAAAAACCCTAAAAACAGCTGCTAAGACCGTGCAACTTTGCAGATGGAATTGCATAACTCTGTAGACTCCTAGCAGTAGCTGCATGAGTGATGAAATTTGAACTGCATCTACAACTGCAAATTGTTATTGTTATATATATTATTATTATAGTGCTTAACAACACTTCTATTTTGTTAAAATAAAATATCACTGGAGCGCAGAGGCACAGGGGACATAACAGACACTCTAAGCATAATGCCCAAAGGAATGGAGCATCATCCCACTCCCAATACGAGAGGAAGAAGGTTGGCTGGCCTCCAACATGGGAAAGAAGGTGCCTTAGTGACTCCTTCACTCCACACCTCCCATAAATGTCAATTCCCGTAATTTACCTTTCCTTACTATCTGCATATCCACTTATACATAAAATAGATTAATGTGGCCACAAACTACAGTCTCAACACACGGTGCATGGCTTAATTTAGAGATAAGAATCTCTCCTTTCTCCACAGACCCACTCTTCTTTTGGGCCTTTCTATGGCTTTAATGATTTTGCAAATATGGGGCATCTGTTCTCTAACAAATGTACCCATGCTAACAAAACTTTAGAGGATTTGATGCTATCTATGAGAGCCAACATCAAAAAAATTAATATCATTTCCCTCAAGGGCTTGCCTAGAATTTTAAAGCAAGACCAAAACAAGCCAAAGAGAAAATGCTCCTGAATCCTAGAGACTCTCTCAGGGCTAC
Organism: Chamaecyparis obtusa; assembly: GCA_027943335.1. Classification (NCBI taxonomy): domain Eukaryota; kingdom Viridiplantae; phylum Streptophyta; class Pinopsida; order Cupressales; family Cupressaceae; genus Chamaecyparis; species Chamaecyparis obtusa. Next base: position 566,986 of record BSBK01010451.1, on the reverse strand, counting down.
AGATGTTTAAATTCAGACTCTTGAAACTCAATTTTACGTCTGGAGTGTATAGAGTCTGATGGAAAGGGATTTCAATCTTTAAAGAGGGAATTTGTGTGTCATAGGTTATGTCCCATCAGTCTATCCCAGACATCTTCAATTCAATCAAACAACTGGTTAATGAAGTTATGGAGTATGTGAATAATGCATTTTTTTTTAGTATTTTTGGTAGTGTAGAAATATGGCTCAAGGTAGAATCTGAGCCAACCGATACTAATACTTACTTTAAAGAGAACTAACATTTAGATTACAACTTAGAAATTTCTACTAGAAACCAAACAGTAGAAGACCAAGAGTCATCCCTTAGAATTCCACCTTAGATGCCACTCTGGGGATTTAAACTTGGGGCTCCACAATGAGAACCCAACACTTTAACCACTTGATCTCAACCCCTTGGATAATATTGCAGATTTGTTGATAAAGGTATCCAAATGTGCAGGTGCTACAGTTGGCCAGCCTACAAAACATTTGTGAATGAGAAACATAAACGATCTTGGTAGCAGTTTTCAAGTCATCTTTCACACTTGCTGGATGGTTTTGAAATGTCTAAGTAGTACCTGCCATAGAACCTATGGAGGCCTGCATGAAGATGTTTAATTTTTTATTTCTCACAAACAGGATTAGTCAATATGATTTATCATACCAACAGTACATGAGCAGCTATATTATTAGGTATAATTCTGCTGCTATGATGTATGGCTAACAATACTTCCAAAATTATAAGCGTTTCATATTATAATTAGTTTTATAGCCTTGATGGGCTGCTTTTACAAGCCATCACGATATTTATTGTTATAAAACCAACAATGGTGACCTGGAGCTGGAAACTCCAAGGTCCAGATGTACTAGAAAAACCCTATAATTAATTCTCAGAATTAATAAAGGTATTTGTTATTTTTATTTATTGGCAAGCTTTTAAATGTGAAGGTAATCCAACTAAAAATATTAACACGCTTGAGAATAAAACACTAACTCGATTGACTGAATCGTGACAGAATATAATATATTGGGACTTAACTCCAACCCTAGCTTGTTCAAAAGTCAAATAGTCAAATTGAAGGTTGTTGTAACAGAAAATCTAGTCTTAATACATCATATGTAGTTATTTGTATGTTGACCATATAAGTGTTTATTTCAAGTCCACATGATGAACATTGCCATGCAAAAATCTGTCCCAAAACAAAATGACATGGAAAAACCACTTGCAACATTGTCAATGTTTGCAGATGTTAAATTTTAAGATAAAATCATTTTTAAAAATTGCATCCAAGCTGGCCTGTTCAGGGACCGGTGAGGGTTAGTCCTCAGCCCAATAGGGTGAAAGATGTGACTTGGATTCCCCCGGATCCAGATTGGATTAAAATTAAGTTCGATGGAGCCTCAAAAGGCAACCTGGGTCCGTCGAGTGCTGGCTACGTGGTGAGAGATTGGAAAGAAAACATTTTAATGATAGGAGCGAAATGTTTAGCGGAAGGGACTAACAATGAGGCTCAGGCTCAGGCAGCCTCGTTAGCAGTACAAACAGCTTTGGACACATAGATGAGTTCAAAATTACTCATGTAAGGAGAGAGGGTAATGAGGTAGTTGATTCTCTTTCGAAGGCAAGAGTGTCACTGAAAGAAAAGCTCAGAGAGACACTAGTCAAAGATTTTCAAAACTTAAAAGGAGAAGAATTTGATGAATGGAGTGTGGAGGTTGGGAATTGTATTGGAGGACATTGAATTTAAGAAGAGATGGCATAGGGCTATTCTGAACTCATTAAACACGGGAAAGTAATTGTTTGGGCCTTCTTTAATTCTTAATTTAAAATGCCTTGGGCTGGAACATGTTTATAAGCTAATGATGATGGGGAGTAAATGCAAAAGGAAGAATTGATGTTAGATCCGTGTGGAGGCATGAGGATTGAGCATCGTATGATCGGGCCAGCTTTGCCCAGCTTTGAAGGACTATTGGAACTAGGGATGGAAGCATCTAGAGAAAGCATTCTAGGGTGTGTGGTGAAGAAATAGAGATACCGGTGGTCTTAGAGCAGAATCAGTAGCAATAGTGTCTCCCAGGTTTCGAAGTTATGCGGGTGTAAATTGACTATGGAGGCTAATTTTGCTTTGGACACTCACAATCAAGTGCAGGCTTTTAAAGGTGATCTGAAGATGAAGAGATTCAAGGGTGTTTTTGCCATTGACAGTCTGCATTTCTGGCAATGCATTGATTTGATTCTTGGGGAGGAATTTATTCAAACAAGGCACTGGTAGAGGGAACCACTGAGAGTTTTAAACCATTTTTGGTTTGGAGCACCAAAACGAGAAAGGAAATCTGAATTGAAGTGGCTCGGGGTGGTTGGGAGATGCTTAAGGAAATGTTGTTGGAAATGTAAGAGGAAAAACGCAAGAAGGTCGTGGAAACAAGGAAGGCTAAGAAGGCTCATATCGAAACAAAAGGCGGAATGTTCATACCTGCAGCTTCCAGCATTCCAGGGTTCAAGGCCATGCCTCACATGATGGAGGATTGAAGATGTTTGAAGTCTATTAGCTATCGGTCAGTTTTTGTCTCTGTGCCCTGTTTCTTAGCCCTTTTTGTCATGGATGGGTGTCGGCTTAGCAAGTAGTCTGTATAGGTGAGAGGTAGGTTTTTGTCTATATTATCTGCAAGTAGATGTAATTGAAGTAGTATTGTGGTTTGGATGCCCTGCATGGGTGGCAATGTCATGGTTCATCATGTATTTTGGAATGGCAGGGTAGATAGCTATGGTTTAGTGTGTCGGGTTGGCTCACAGTATGTCATTTACAGGTTGATGGACTCAAAACTTATCTATGTAATTACTTTTATTATTAATAAAATATTATCTATTACCAATCAAAAACAAAAAAATTGCATCCAGGCTATTTCATTGACCTGACTCTTCATTAACATTAGAAGGCACCTGATTTCTGAAATTTGGAAAAAGACATAGCTATCTTACAATAGTGATCAAACCTTTAAACAGAATGTATTGTAAGTAAACCTAATGATAATTTATGGTGATGTAACAGCCTCCATTTCATATGAGGAATACACAAGGTAATTTAAAAGCCACCTCTACGAATTAAATCTTTGCATTATTAGATATTGCTGCCAAAGATAAAAACCAGGATTTTGGAACAAGGGCAAGCACATTTAACAAGCTGGTCATTATCATTCAAATAAAATAAAGGCTACATTTAAATTATAAAGAAAAACAGTTATACAGCATATTCTATATGGAAAAATATCATTAAATGTCAAATGATTAAATGGATTTAACAAAGGTCAGGCATCAGATGACACCTTAAATACAGTGATCAAGGTTTCAGTATCAATAATTCAGCATCAGAAACCCAATTTATCCTATTAGCAAACTTTTAAATTATAATTTATATTTAGTAATTTAGAGTACCTCTAATCCCAATCTTGTAGTAATTACCTGAATAAACAAAGCTGCAGCGGAAGCCCTTTTTGCATGGTTTCGCAGTTCTCTTTCATGCATCACCTTCTCCAATAAAGCATCTCGAGTTATCTCTTTTGCACTTGCACCCCTAAGTGAGACCTATACAAGTGTAAAAAATACATTTTTAAGTCCGTAAAGCTAGAATATGATAAATGCAAATACAAAATTCTCCAAAAGGCCATGTATTGCAAACAAGCAAAAGCATCAGTTGAATGTATTTGTGCATGGAATATATAGAGACAATAGAAGCTCTTGCTCATAAGGTTTCTTGCTTGAGTCCCATACTATCTCACATTGCAATCTCAGCAACAGCATTCAATACAGTGAACTAAATACAAGAAGATGCAGCCTAAAATTATGCATACTACTAGAAAATGTAAACAATGACCAGATCATATTAACTGATCATTTGACAAAGTCAATGCCTATAACATAATATTTCCTCTTCCAACTTTTATGCATGTGCAGAATAGCTCGTGCTGAGAAAGCGACCATATTAGTCAAGACAATATTACAATATTAATGAGTGCCATAAACTCCCAACCATCAAGCAATGCATAAACAAAGAATGCATTGAAAAATCCAGAAGTACTCTTTCACTCCTAGAAATCACCTCTACAAAGACATATTTCTATCTTGAATGTAGAATTCGAATACAACACATATTCTGTTATTGACTTCTCTGTTCCTACTAGAGTCAAAAAATTGCCTACTTTGCACTTTCATCTTACATTTGTGAACTCATTTTGCTCTCCATTTCCTAGTCATGTTTTAGAGCTCATATTTTACTATTTCTTGGCCAAAAAACCAATCTCTGCCAATCTTGAAATAGGATTAAAATAATAAACAATAATAATAATTTAATCAAAAATATAAAAGAATAAAATTAAAAATAATTAAAATTAAAGTTTAGTTAAATGAAAGGCCAAAAGGCATGAATTAAAAAGTTGTCTCCCTCAAACATGAGATATAAAAGGGAGAGAAGAGAACTTCGTTTGAGAGGAAGAAAGTAAGTAAAAAAGAATGGAGCATGGTAATCAAGGAAGGATTAATAAAGGAATAAGAAGTAAATAAGGAAGTGACTCTTTCAAAGGAGTAGAAATAATGAAGGGTTGACTTCCAAAGGGTGCTAACTATGAAAGCTTGTGCCTCTTGTCAAAAGGCAAACATGATGAAGAAATGTGACCTATCCCATACATTGGAAGATATAAAGGGAAGAACATGTGATGTCCCCGTGCGTGGGAGATGTGCCCTGTCAGCCACATGTCTATGTGGGGTTGTCATAAATCCTTGGATGCTCGAGTGGAATGCCTACAAGAGATGTGCCCCGAGGCCACCCTTGATGCTTGTGGATGCAGCCCTCACCACCAAGCCGGTCTTTTAGTGTAGTGGTTGGGCCTTAGTGGTATCAGAACTGAGGTCTCGAGGTCAAGACCCACAAAGCATGGTGGGCTTGTGATGTCCCTATGCACAGGAGATGTGCCCCAGAGGCCACGTGTCTGTATGGGGTTGTCATAAATCCTCGGATGCCCGGGTGGAATGCCTACAAGAGATGTTTCCCTAGGCCACCCTTAATACCTACGGGTGCCACCCTCACCACCAAGACAGTCTTTTGGTGTAGTTAAGGAGGCAAATTCCATTTACTTATCTTTACAATTTTCCCTCTTTTAATTTTAAATTGAACTTTGAAGGAAATATTTAAAAAGTGACTTTATAAATTTCTCTTTAATCAACCACTAAAGTCACTTCAATATTTTATTAAACAATTAAAATGAGTCGTCATTAATTTTATTTATTTATTTTTACAACTTAATTTAATTATTTAATTAAACTATAGTGTCCAATTTAAAGGGACATTACAATCCTCCATTCCCAAAGATTGCTTGCCCTCAAGCAATCTCTAGCAAAAATGTGACTCTATCAAGCACTTGGATCCCAAAGAAATCTGACAGATAATGCTCTGCCATTTCGCTACACCACTCTAATACAACCAATATACTGCAACATCCTGTGAAGCAACTGAATTCTCCAAGGAATCCAAACCATAAGGCTGTTATACACCTGCAAGAAGAAACGAGCATCTCTCATCCCAACTCCAAACGTTGATGTCTCATCAATGCTCCATCAGTCAAAACTTAAAAGTATAATCCTCTTGTTGCCAAACCACATGCTCAGCTATATTTAGCAATGCAAATGCTGGAAACCGATATCTCCAATCTGAAAATTGACTCTCATGAAGTAATCCATTCATACACCTTTGCCACTCCAGACATCTCACCAAATCCAAGTTGTCCCAAAGATATGCCCTCTTGAAACCATGAATAGCAACTTCATTACCCAAAGATATTCCTGGCGAGAGCAACTTACCAACATCAACTCCATGAGTTAACATATACTCTAAGGAAGGAAATTGAAGAAACTCAGGAAGACAGCCCTGCCCATGTAACCTGATTATGTCCACCTACAACCATTGCCATCTCTAATGTATCATCCACCGAAGCTTTCACCCGGAAGAATATTACAAAGTATGATATTGTTTTTTAATGCTCCACAGAGTGACCGAATCTTGGAAATTCACTCTATTCTCTCAGAACTCATGGCAATGGGTTTACCGCGATTCTTTCAAGTATTTGGAATATGAAGAGTTTTTTCATGAAAATAATAAGCCGCTCCAAAAATTACTGTCCTTCGAACTTTAGAATATTTAAATAATTTATCCAGCTTTTATGCCAAAAATGTTGGAAGTCACAAATACATCACTTCAATTTATTATAATTGGGCTGAAAATTATAGACCTTGCGGTTAATGTAAACAGTTAAATCCAATGTCCCCAAATGTTCACCAAACATTTAAAAACGATTCAGAGCATCCAAATATCTTTAAAAGTCTTCCGTAGCGTTTATTTGCCCATTTTATAATATTTATTCATTCTGCTTTGTATCATTAGGACCAGTGACATAATAGTTTATCTTCTCAAACATACAACTTCTCAATGTTTCTGAAATTAATCTTTATTCTGGAAACAAACTAAAACACCTCTGCAATGCACCTATGCAATACCTGGCTAGCAGCTCCAACTGGAACTAGTCTTCTGTCCAATTCCGGAGAAATTGTAAGGGTTTTTGTTCTCAGATTTCTAAACTGAAAGCCACAAGCTCTTCAGCCTCAAAGAAAAATACCAAAACTGAGCATCCCCAAAATGAAGTCCAATCTACCTTTTTATAATCCTTCGATGAAGATTCTAGAAGACACTTGAAATTCCTTTTACTTGTCTTTACATTTTTCCCTGTTTTATTTTTAAATTGAACTTTGTGGGAAATATTTATAAAGTGACTTTATAAATTTCTTTTTTGTCAATCATTAAAATCACTTTAACATTTTATTAAACAACTAAAATGAGTCATCATTAATTATATTTATTTATTTTGACAACTTAATTTTAATTATTTAATTAAATTATAATGTCCAATTTTAAAGGGACATTACAGAACGTTTCATTGAGGATGAGAAAAAGGGAGACATTATGGGTACAACAGCAAACTTGTGAGAGGGGAAAAGATTAATAAAAGCAGATCTTGGTGAATACTTCTAGCAGATCTAAGAGCAAATTTATAATCAGATCTTTAAGAAGAGTTTGAGCAGAACTGACAACAGATATAAGGCAGAAGTAGAGCAGGCCTTCAAGCTTTAGAGCAGAGCTTTAAGGCACATCCTAAGGTTGCCTGTAAGAAAGAACAATTCCACTCCAGCGATTCAAGTATGTAAAGGAATAGTTTGTGATGAATAATAGTTAGGAAGAGGCATCACTAACAGTCAGATCCAAAGGAAACGATCCCTCATAGAAAAGCAGATACCTCCAAAGATCGCATCTATTGAGGGAAACAAGACGATATAAAGTCGCGAGAGAAAGAAGTCGGCAAGGCATAAGCATGCAATTGAGCAAGAGATAAATTGTTCAAGGCATTGCTATAGTGCACAGTGCATTCTGATATGGCCAACTGATTATCTTGTTGTTCATTTGATAGAAAGTAGGACGCATGTAGATATTCTATTGCTTCTAATGTACGAGTAATTAATAGTGAAGTAGGAATGTATGTAGATAACATATTGCTATTGATGTGTGTGTGAGAGAGTGTATGTATGTATGTATGTATGTATGTGTTGATGTGATTTTTGTGACCACTCCAAAGTACAGAATAAAATACTTAGTATCCTATCCTCTCTTGAACAAGGAAACTTCAAATGCTAAACAATGTAACAAATGTGTGATCAAATAAAGAAACCCTGGGGTTTACAATAGGTACGTGCAACTTTATGTTGGACACAACTAAGTTTAATGATGTGATTTGTTAGTAACCACAAGGGGACTAACATGAACTCCAAATAAACGATGAAAAGGATAAGAGTTAGGACTTCCACTATATTCCTAAGGACAATGATGTCAATGGATGATGCTTAGAGTGAATTCCTATAACCAAGCTTTGCTTTGCCAAATGATGCAATCTTCAAAGGGAACATGAAGGATTTTCATATTGCAATCATTCATCCAAATAACAATACTAGTGCAACTTAGTATTTAATCAAGTTCAAACTAACCTTACACTGTGAATTGCAATCAACAAGCAACAAAAGATATGGACATGGAGTTCATCATTCACCTTCACATTTCTCCATTTCAATCAATGAACTTTAACCAAATTAGAGAAGTAGAAACCATGCAAAATGTTGAGACAACACACAAAGATTCACTATATCTTCAATGAAAATTGCACAATAACTTCAACATAGTCTTAGCAACAATTTCTTGTCTCCTTACTCTACTTCTACTCTATGTCTAATCTTCTAATGATCTCATAATTATAAATGAGAAAGTGAAGACTTTTATAGACCTCTCCATTACAATGAAGGGTGCAGATTAATTTGAATCAACAACCGAGATAATTCAAGGAAACCCTAATTAGGGTTAGTTACAAATAATGCTTTCAATCATTTAATGTCATCCAATGAGATGATTACATTGTTTGAAATACATATCCTTTTAAGGATGAACCAATAAGAAAATTCATTGTGGTAATACATTAAATGCTTTCCACATGTCCACTTGTGAATGAATTTGATTATATGAACTTGGACATGTTGACTTGGAATCACTTGATTGGTTGAAGATGAATAGGTGCCACCTCAGCGTGCACAAACTTATCCTTGATTCACAAAGATGAGATATCTCTTGATAGTGAACATTCTTTACTTTGATTAATTCTTCTGAAACTATCAACTTCTTGTGAATGATTGTGATGGCTCATATTCCCAAATTGCTTCATCTTCGTGAATTTTCCTCATCCTCTTTGTTTTGGAAATCTTCTCCTTCAACTTGTTCTTAAAACTGCTCTTGTCTTGATATCTTGACCATGATCTTCTTGAAGTAATTAGGCTTCCTTTGTAATGTCCCCTTTTTCATGAGTGTCATCTTTCAAAGGATTAGCCTATTTCTTGACCCTCGTAGGCTAATGGAGTTGTTTAGAGGGTCCAGTTGGCACAGTTGGTGGCCAATTCCCACTCCAGAGGTCAGGGATGCTCTGGATTGCTCTTCGTTTGAGCCAGATCGGCACACTTATTACTTAAAATGTCTTTCTGGAGTAAGTTAGAGTTTGTATCTTTAGCAAGGCACCTGGGCAATTCGCTAGCAATATGGAGTTGTGGTGACATTGACGGAGCTTCAAGTTTGGGACTTACTATTTATAGTAAGTCAAATTATGGTCAAAGCTATTTCTGGCAAGGGTACCCGGACTCATGGTATGCACAATGATTAACTCATTTGTCAGTTGGCTCAATTTTAGGGACTTACAATTTATAGTAAGCCAATGGATGTTAGAGAGGGACCCTTACTATTTTTAGTAAGGCAGTTGAATGCACAATGGTTAACTCCCAAATTCAGTCAGAATTGAGAAATAATGATTAATGATAGAGTTATAATGTTATAATTATTATTAAAGTTATTCTTCAATAATAATTGATTATTAAGTGCATATCATTTATAAATTAAGTGCACTTTATTTAAAAGGGAGATATAAGTGTTAATAAAGTATACTTTATATTGTGCACCAAAAGGACGGGTTATAATTGAATATTATAATTGAATTGAAACAAAAGCAAATGGTATCAAAAGCTAAGTAATGTTTAAGTTATGAGAAGAGTACTTGTGAAGATATCTCTTGGAGAATTATAAAAAAGCCAAGGCAAGGGAAAATGGGTTCATTCATGACTTGTGCATTTGCTTTTGTTTGTGTGGAGAAGAAATTGAAACAAGGGTTTTAGATTTCAAGCTTGAAGAATTGTGAATTCTTCTAAGTTTTTCAGCATAGTGAATTGGTGAAACACCCAACAAATTATGTCAGGCGTTTGCTTCATCCAAAGGCCAAGAATGAATTTATTGTTGCAGAATTAAGGGTTTGAATGCTTCATTATTTACCAGAACAGTTTGCAGTGATAGAAGGAATTGGCAGCCCAATTAAAATCAGAACTATTGTATAAAGAAAAGAGAATAGTTTAATGCAGATCGCAGTCAAATGAAGACTTGTGTTTGGTGTCCAAGGAGCAGCAATTTACCTAAAGGCCATGGCATATATATGGGAGGCAACGGTTCATTTTGAGGGGCCGAGTTTGGCAGTGTGGGGATCCGTTTGGTGTGGAAAGAGCCTCCAATATTAAACTGCAGGCCTTGGCGTTAGTTTATACTCATTTCCAGAAGGCTGCAATGCAAATTGGGGCATATTGAGAATGCATGTGATCAGTTCCAGGTTTTTATTTATTGCAATTAACAAATTCTCAATGCATTTGATTATCATTGTATATATATTTCAGCTCCTTGAATTGCATTAAGAGGTATGTCTTGTGAATTGTCAAGCATTTGACAAAATGCCATGTTGAATATTAAACAAATTTGTATGGTATTTCATAGTGTTTGCAAGTCTATCTCATTTAAAATCAGATTACCGGTGAAACCAGCTTTATTAGTTTGCATGCAAAGTGTTTGACAAAATGTCAAACATCTGAAATGTAAAGCAATTTGGTGTTTGTCAGAGTTAGAACTCGTCGGGGTTCTTACATCCAAATTGATCTTCGATTTCCAAAGCAAATTCAAGATTGTGATAATCTTCTCTCTTTGTAAAACTTGTTCATTTTCCTTTCTCTCTGAATTCCTCTTGATGTAAATCTTGTCCTCAAATTCCTTCTTGTCTTTAACTCAAACTTGTCCTTATATTTCTCCTTCATGATGACTTGATCATTGGTATTTGCAATCCCAATTCCTTCTCTTATTATTCACCTTCCTTGAAGTCTTCATATTGTTGGAGTTTTGATGTCCTTACTTCTTCATGTCGCTTTTGATGTTGCAATGGTTCTTCCTTCAAGCCTGATCCTCAAACTCCCCTTCCTTCGTATATTCGCTTGAGCATCATCTCCAATTGATCATCACTATTCCTTGCAAAAAGAGAAAAATTATTTGTATTAGAAGTAAAGTGTTTTTTTTGAAAATAATCATTTAATTTTTTTACCAAAACTTAAAAGGAGCCAAATGTGAGGCTACTTCAAAGTCATACAAATCATTTACAAACTTAGATTCTAAAATCTTTATCATCCCAATTCCAACTCATGCATTTCAATTAAGGAAGTTCTAATTTCGATTTGAATTCTGGGTTTTACTTCACATGTTACTACCTCTTGAATTTGCACCTCTTATCCTTGTTATTTCCTTTCTTTTCAAGCAAATTTTCACACCTTTGTCTTCTGATTTTCGCACTAACTCAAATAGAATTCTGTGTTAGAAATTCACTGGGTTCTAATTTTGAGTTCACCTTTTTACTTCTGATCTGGAAATTCGCCTTAATTCTTGAAAAAAGATCATGTACTTGCTGGAAATCGCACCTCTGCTCTTGATTCACCTCCTTCCTTGGGAAATTTCATACTTCAATGATTTGTAAATGAAGTCTTTGATCCCTTATATGGCAATCCAATTAGGAATTGAAACACCATTGATGCTAGCCAACCTAATCTTTTCAAACTTGTTATTCACCTTGCTCAAGTCATCCTCGTGCTTTGTTTTCTTTTTATTTTATCTTTCCCCTCAAAGAGAGGAAATTCAACTTATAGAAGGAAGGTTTGTCTTGACAAAGGGTGGAAATTTGTGGTTGACCATAGAATTCCACTCTTCTCCTCTATTTTTCATTGTAAATTTCCCCTTAGAGTGGAAAATCAAACAGCACCATGAAATTATCTTATCAAAGGGTGAAAATTCATGGTTGAGCATGAAATTCCACTCTTGATTTCATTTTGCTTTATAAATTTTCTCTTAGAGTGGAAAATCAAACTCCACAAGGAAGTCTTGGTTTAGCACTTAAAATTGCCAAAGGGTGGAAATTCGATACTTAGAAGGAAGATTTTAGTTTCATCGTTTTTCTTGTTTTTCTTCCTTCTACATTCCCATTTACTTGCATTGTTCATCATCTTGCTTGGAGGGTGGAAAATTGAGACCACAAAAGGAAATTTTGCGAAGGGTGGAATTTGGTGGTCGACCATGAAATTCTACTCCTCTTTCATTTTTACTTGTAAATTTTCCTCAAGAGTGGAAAATTGACCATGACAAGGAAGATTCCACTTTCACACATCGAAACAAGCTGTCATCATTCAATTCTCAGTTTCAATTATCCTCCAAACGGTCGCAAAAAGACACCTAGAAGGAAATTCCTGAACTTAGCTAACCTGGACCCAAGTATGACGACTAGCATGGTTTTGATAAATCATTTAAACTCAACTTTCTAGACCTAATGAATTCCCTTAAACTTGATCAAAGTTCAACATGGTCTTGACAAGACTTCTCAATTGCCTAGGAGACTAAGAGACTCAAACTATTGCCAAGCTAGACCAAAACTAACAAATAACTACAACAAACTAAGCTAAATACTAACCCACTAAGCGAAAAAAAGAGGGGGTCCCTATTTGCAATGGAGCATGTCTGTTTACAACACAATAGTATGTATGCATAATTAATTATGATGAAGATTCCTTTCAGACGTACAACCATTATGTAGGGAAGATATGGTACATGCAAGGAATGCAAGTAGCATAAGGTCCATTCAAGTTGAATAGTGGTGACCCAATGCAGAGTGATCAGGGAATGGAGAATTAAAACAAAAGGATTTTGACTTATGTATTTTTTTTTCATTTTATAATATCGTTTGGTTTTGGTAGTTAATAATAGTTCTTTGTGATTATTTAGATAGTTTGTAATGAAATTAGGTTTAGTAGTTAAATTCTAAATTTCTAAAGTTTGTTTTTAAATTTTATTTTATTTTTTTAAGATTTGGTAAAATCAGATTTATATTATAATTAATGATTAATATAAATTTGTTTAAAGTATCTTTTAAAATTAGTTTATTTAAAAAGAAAGGAAAGAGGTAAAAAACTTATAAATTTAGAAATTTTAAATTTTAAATGCTAAGTAAATAGCATTTTCACTAATTAGTTTTGGATTTAGTTAGTTTTTATTTATATTTTGCTAGATCATAAATGTTAGAAAATAGACGTTATTTTATTAAGTTTGACTTTAGTTTTTAGATTTAGTATTATTTATTTTATATAATATCATTTCTTTTCAAAATCAATATGGTGATTATTTTGTTTATGAAGTTGGTAAATTTATAATTTACAACAGTTAATCTCAAAAAAATGTATTTTGAAGTTTTATTATTTTAGAGTTTAAATATTTATTAATTTAGTTTATTGTTTAAACTAATTTAGATTATATTTATCTAAAATTTGGATTTTTCAAATAGATATAAATGTTAAAATAGATATGTTTCAATTATAGTATTATGTACTAATTTAATTTTGTTAAAATTAAATTGTATTAGTTAATCTATTTAAATTTTAGATTCAATACACTAATTATTTTTATTAATTAAGTCAATAATCTTTTGGCGTAGATTTATTTTTTTGAAGGCTTAATTATTAGTTTAATGAATAATTAATTCATTTATTTTCGATTAATCTTTTATCGTCCTTGGGGCCTCCTCTAGGGTCTTAATGACCTCTCTAGACTTGAAGGCCGACTTTCGTGCACGCTTGACTTTCGGTCAACTCTAGTCAAACCTGAGACAAGTGTCTTGGTTTGCATGCACAAACCCTTCCAAATAAGTTGTATACCTTAGTTGTGTTTTAGAAAGCCAAGTTTGGGCACAACTGACTTTTTGGTCAACCCATAGTCAAACCTTGGTCAAACACCTCAGTTTGTGTGCCCAAGTATTCTTAGATGCATTTTGTTTCCTTTTAGCTTGGTTGTGCATATTTCGGTGATGGTTGACTTTTGGTCAACTCTAGTTGACTTTTAGTCAACTATTCCGATTTGTGTGCCGGTCAAAGCTAGTAGTCTAGGGAACCTTGTAGCTTGTTTGGAGCTGTTTGATGAAGTTTGACTTTTGGTCAAACTTGGTCAACCTTCTGTGGTTTGACCTTTAGGGAGTTGTCAGACTCTTTTCTATTCACAGTTGTATGTTATCTCTTTGCACCGTTTTGCGTGCACATAGAGACTTGTGCTAGTTAGTGCTTCTTTTCTTAGTTGCGTTAGTGTGATTGTTTGTACTTGGTTAGTAGGTTTTTTTTTAAAAAATTGTAGTTGTGTTTTGCTCAACTTTTGGGCATGACACCCAAGAGGGACTGGGAGGCCAAATGGCAAGTGTCATTCTGTGCTCCTAGGCTTGATGGACAGGCTCGAGGTGCCTTGTGTAATCCCCCATGGTACTTCATAATGCAAATGGGTTATTGGGGAAAGACTTAAGGGAATTCCACATTCACCTTATGATGGAATGCATATAAGGGATGCAAGCAACACCTAAGTTCCATTCAAGTAGTGGTGACCCAAGAGGGATTGGGAGGCCGAATGGCGAGTTTCATTATGTGCTCCTCGACTTGATGGAAAGGTATACGCTAGAGGCACCTTATATGTTTTTCCAAGGAACTCCATCAATCCAATTAGTTATATCACATGATTGAGTTAATGTTCCTAACCCTAGTAGGAAAGATGTGATTTATGGATCATGTTTCACTGATTATCTAACATAATTACAAGGTCTCAACAAGGATCTATCTTATCCCACCATTTGTAAATCATATCACTAACTCTATTCCATTTCTTGTTTTACATGGAACTATAATTTTATGGCAAAAACTAGCGCATTGGAAAATGGGACATTGCGCAAAACAACCTAGACTTCTCAACTTGTACCAACTTGCTCCTTAGGGACAATTTCTAGGTCAAATTTCAAAATTTCCTCTGTTGATTATTCAATTACAAAAAAAAATTAAAAATTCCTCTATTGAAACCTTCAAACCCTCCCTTATTTTCAATTTTCTTTCCTGCCCTAACAAATATCTTTAACTAAGACATTTTATTTAGGCATTTTAAAAACCCTAATTTCATCTCTCCCTCTTGCACTTTTCCAAAGAGCTTTCCCTAAGACATTGGTACTAAGCTTTATAATTAGCCCTCAGCTCTCAACACTCCTCCATTGCTGAAAACCTGCCAAACATTGAGCATATTGACACTCATCATAGATTTATATTCCTTCCATCCATTTTAGAAGCCATGCTCCTCTTTTTTTGCCCTAGTCCTTTGCTATTGTAACCACTATATGTTTCAGACTTCAGTCAAAAAGTGGCCCAACTAGAGTGGCAAATGGGAAGAGAACATGGGCTTGTCAAAGGCAACAAAGACCATTATAGCTAAGCAATAGTCATAGTCTAAAAGATTCAAAGACTTGGGCATCTAAACCCCACATTTCATATAATTAGTTAATCCTCATGAACATTAAGAATGAGAATGTGGTATCTTCTATCAAAGATAACAGATTACTTTCTAGCAAAACAATAGTCATAGCCTAAAGATTCAAAGATTTGGGTATTTGAACCCCACACTTCATATATTTTGCCCATCCTCATGGTCCGTCATATTAAGCCAACAATAGGGGTGCCCAATTCACTAATAATTGTCACTTCGAAAACATAATCTTCAAAACAACAGCTAGAACCTGATTTCACAAAAGTCGGCACTTATACTTCAATTGCCACTTATAGCACATCTAGACCCATATCACTTGGGATTGGGTCAAGCAAGAGGGACATTTAATCCTTGTGGTTCAAAAGCATTCAATCACAGTTGCCATTAAACCATTCCAAAACATAGTTAATGGTAAGTTTGAAATAATAATCAATTGATAATCAATATTAAACAAAGAAGAGGAAAACTCCTTAAATAAGTTATTACAAGAAGATCTTTCCATAACGAAAACAATTGAGAACTAAAGACAAAATCGAAAATTGCTAAACTAACCAAACAACATAAAGAACAAAAAGTTCCTAAAAATTGACTAACTTAAAAGAAAGTTACTTACATGACCATTATACTAAATATTACAATATTACTTTAATAGCCTCCCTTAATGGTCATTCTACTAACTACCCTATTAAAGACTTGACATAATCTATAAGTCATTTGGCTGCAATTCCTTCTCTTCAGAACATTCTACCACATGAGCCTGCCTCTAAGACCCTCCATGGTTGGACTTTTGATTAGCCAGCCGCTTTCTATAGAACTCCCTCATATGACCAAAAACAAGAACAAGTTGAGTGTCTTTTGTAATATCCTTTTTTTTGGACTTAAGAATTTAATTAAGTAAATAATTAAAATTTTAATTGTCGAAAAATAACAAATTTAATGACAACCTAATTTAATTATTTAATGAAGTATTAAAGTGACTTTGATGGTGAGTTAATAAAGTCACTTTATTATATTTTCCATAAGTTCAAATTTAATTAAAAGAGGGGAAAATAAAGAGACAAAGAAAAGGAAAATCAAGAGTCAAGTTGATGGAATGCCAAGAATCACTAGAGAGAAGTATAAAAGAACAAGGAGAGGATCATTCAAGACATGCTTGGTTTCATTATTTTTCTTCTAGAATTTGGAAGCTGCAAGCTTTCAGTTTTAGCAGATCTCTAAGGACAGAAACCTTCAGAAGATTGATGGAGACAGTTACCCAGCTCTTCCTAAATGGTGGATTCGTGACAGAGTTCATGGCTAAGCCCAATTTGTGAAGTCTTTTTGTGAAGACAAACTTGCTGATAAGTTTTTGTATCTGAGTTGGAAATTAGAGCTATATATAATATTATACCGTTTGCTGAAGATATATAGATGTGGGAACCAATTCATACTTGTGATTCTTTAATATTGGTGATGATTTATATATGAGTGTGGCCTTGATTAATATGGATCTATGGAATTAAAAAGAGAAGTCCAATGTGAAAGAAGAGTTGAATATTTTATATCTGCCATTGGTTAAAAGAATATTGTTGAGGGAATAATAGTGGCTGGCCCAATGTGTATTGGCGGAGAATTAATGTTCGGTGGGATTATTTGGAGAAGCACTAATTGAATTTCATATCGGCAAATTTGAAGGAGCGTTATATTAACCTCTACTAGAATAAGCTTTTAGCAAGTACTATGGGCAAACAAAGAATAATGTTTTCCTTGAGCTTTTAGACCAATTTGAGGTGTTACAATATTTATCTGGACACCGAGCTGCTAATTTTAATTCCAAAATCTAAGAACTGCAATTGTTAACCAATGCCAAGAATTCAAGAATGTCAGTTTTCTGAGAAATATTGGAAAGAGAGATCAGAGCTGAGAATAATGGTTATTTGAAAAGCATACAATCTAACTAGTCATATATGCTTTAAATCAAAGGGAGTCCTATAAAATGTCTATGTATCATACCTTGTGTTGCTGAGAATTACTGATACCGTGTGAAAAGGGAAGTTCTTGGTATGTTGGATATCGATACCATAGGCTATGAGTGAATGTGATGGTTATACAAGCTAGTTGACATTGCATGGAGTCCATTCTGAGGTAATATATTTGACTCTCCAAACGGCTATGGCTTAGCTATCCTTAAATCTGGGGGTTGAGAATTGATTCTGTGAATGCAATCAAGGGAGCTTTCTGGGCACAAGTTAAACAAGGAATACTAGGGATAAATTTCTAAGAACCCCTCTAGAGACATCAATTCTATGTGCACATTGCAGTAAGAGGCAGTATGACGATATATACATATTTATATTAACGATGAAGTTTTGGTTGGTGAATGCTATCTATACCTGCACTAGAGTCAATAGGTTTTGTATCTAGTTTCATGCTAGAAGACGGCATAGTTTCTTCTTGTTACGGTAGGCCTGACAGTAGTCTTTTGGGAATTGCTTATGGTCGATGCTTGGAGATTTGAAATAGTGGGTTCACCAATCTTGAATGCAAAATCATTTTCAGCCACTGATATCAAACAAGGGGTGTCTTCCTACAGGGGTGTAGTATTGTCGAGTCTTACAATCTGGTGATTTCGATTACCTCCATCAAGACATGAATGATCATATTAGAAGCACCAGAGCCATAACCAAGCCTGGGGATGGAGACAATATTGAGAAACAATTCATGGTGGTTATAAGAGGAAATTTTGTGCAAGCTTCAATGTTTCAACAGAGTGACCTTCGGTGGGGCTTCCTCAAATTGTAACCAAGTTCTTAAAAAGCTCTCTCAATTTCTGGTAATAATGGTTATTTGCACTTTTTGTTGGGCATGGCATGTAATGGATATTTTACTGCAAATTGATATGAACAGGTTCATTTTCTTAAACCTTAAAGAGTGTTTGTTCAAGTGGTTGTTATGGATTAGATAAATTATAAGCTCTATTTAGTTTTCACAACAAACAAACCATTCAACAGTCATAAACCTGAACTGTACATAAATTTGTTTGACACAACACCTCAAAGTCGATAGCATACTGTTGGTATTCATATGGCAAGTGTTTGCTATAATGTCTAACATCTAAATTCAAAAGGGGAGTACAAGAAAATTGGTAGGACTTCGGGTAGCCTATGACAGTAGTATCAGAGCTCAAATTTTTCTGCCAGCCTGTTGGAGAAATTCAAAAGGTCGTTTTCAGATTTAAAATGGCATCAGATGACATTTTGCCAAGGTGCTTTCTGAGCTATGAAGCAAAATTAGTTTAGAATCACGAACAAGAAAAAAAGTTCTCTTCTCTTTGAACCAATTAGAAGGATGTTTGACAATTGTAGAGCAATCACCTCCTGTTTTGTTGCAGATTACTCTAGCTCCGATAATGACTACTTTGAGTCAACATAGGTGGTTGAGGCATTCAGATGGAGAAATAAGGCTTTTTGTTACTACTTGTTTAATGGAGATCATGAGAATCTTAGCACCACAAGAACCTTTTGAAGATAACATAATGAAGGAGGTACTTCAGCTAATCATTGATAGTTTCCAATATCTTGGGGACATCAGAAGTCATCATTTCTCTAGAAGGGCTATCATACTAAAAACATTTGCAGGAATTAGATTAAGTAATGTTAGACTAGGGATTACATGATTTAATACATAACATATTTCAACATTTCTTGGCCACAATCAGGAAAGAACACAATGAAGATGTTGTTGTAACCATGAAGAATATTATGGTTATGTCAATCAATGAGAGTGATGCTAATTTCCAGCCCCTTATGCATATGTTGTTGTTAGCAATTTCAAGGCAAGAACAAGATGTTTCTAAACTTACTTATGACCTGGTCAACAAGGTGTTCAAACAACGTGCATGGAAATTTAAGAAGTTCAAAAAACAATTGGCTTAAGAAGAACTAATTTCTTTAGGATTATAGGTTGCTAGATATCCCAAAAAGAGTAAGAACCAAACGAGAAAAGAGCAGATTTGTTTTATGTCAGAAGGCTTGGACACCTAATCACAATTGGGGAATTAATAAGGAAAAAGACTTATTGCAGCCAAGCAGTGATGAGGACAAAGTTACAAATGTGGATGGTGTCTTGACTCAAGAGGAGCAAGCGAAAACAATAGCTTTGAATACACATTTTATTGGGCAAGATGAAAGAAAAAAGGGCAATGGCTTCTAGTCATCTAAGGTTGATATTATGGAGGAAGAATTAATCGCTACAGATGAGGGGTATTCAAAACTCTTTATTGGTGACCTGCAAATTATTATTGATAAAAAACATGGAGAGAAAAACTTCCTTGATGAATCCATGAAAGATCATAATGTTGTCCCATTATTTGTACATGAAGAGTGCATGACATCATCTAGAGAGACAACTGTGTGATGGTGATAATGTTCCTACAGTTAAAAACAAATTAGAAAAATTAATGTGTGACAGCCCATGTACCCTAAATGAATTTGAACAAAGGCCTTTATCATTGCAAGATTTGAGGGACCAATTATTGATCATAGAGGAGAAGATTGTACAAGTATTAACAAGAGCAAATGATTCTCACAAATACATTGAAGATCTTATTTGGAAAACACAAATTGAGGAGAGACAAAGGGGAGTTGCAAGTGGAGTCACTATTACTCAATTGCACACAATCAAAGAAGCATTTGAAATAATGAAATCAGAATACTTGAAGTTGTTAATGGATAGAGATCTTGCTATCAAGTTTGTTGAAGGCAAGGAAAAAGAGGCTAGTGATCTTTTCTACCAGCTGCGTATGATTCGTTCTCTCTATATAAAGCAGAAAATCAGACATCTATTACAGCTAGAACCAAGGAACAAGGAGCTAGTACAAGGGTGATGGAGATCAGATCAATAGTAGAAGGATTGATAAATTCCTTAGGGAGGAAAAAGTGCATGCAAAACATTTAAAAAGTGGGCTATTTAGCTTGCATTGCACAAGGGAAATACTTACTCTTTTTTGGACTGGTTCATTACTTAGAACGGGGTTTTTAATCTCGACTGCATATGCAAGCATTATGAGATTCTTGCATATGCAACTTAGATGAATGATTGAGACGGAAATAGAAAGAACAACAACTTAAAACAAAAACTTAAAAATCTGAAAATGAAATGAGAGATTTGCATTAACATGAACAAACAAAATATATACAAAAACTTGAAAAGAAAGCCCTAAAAATTGCAAAGTAAAACTTACCTTCTCTTGAGAAATGCAAGGAAAGAAATCTCCCAAAATCTTAGAACAAATCTTGACCAAATCCAAGTGATTCCAGATTAAGGAAAAGATCCCAAGATTGAAGCTATATAGGCAAAGAAGTTTGATTAATTCTTCTTCAAAATAAATGCAAAACTCAGTCCTCTACACGTCAATGACAAATGGCCATGAATGAGAGCCAAAATGCCCAAAGATAGAGAGCCAAAGACCTATTCAAACCAGCAATTTGAAGTCCTTGCAATGGAGATGCAATGCAAGACAAAAACGGCGCCTTGAGGAGTAGAAACGTGATTTATTGAAACCAATACATGCTGCAACTAAGGCGTTTATGCCCTAGATGCATTTTTTGTTTGATATTACAAGGTTAGATACTTGCAATCAATCTTCTATGTGTCATTTTTAACATTCAAATGCCCTATATGGGCTTTAGAATGCAAAATGCAGGAGCTTATATGAGAAAACACTGCCTTAAATGACTAAGATCGGATTTTGGAAAACTATATACACATGCGAACAGCAATGATAAGGTATACAATGGTCTCCAAAATCGCTGACATGCTTGGGAGAGTTAAAATGCAGCTAAGTAAGGATTAAAAACGCATTTTGAAAGGCACGTTACATGTGCTCAAAGTCATAACAGGTTTTGGAATACCTTTCGCATATGATATAATGGCTTTGGCTTATTAAAACATGCGAAAGATCATAAAATCACCGCCTAGAACTCATGGAAGGAAAAACATAAGTTAACATGCCCTAAAACGGGCTTTAAAACACACAATACATGTGTTATAAGTCATAACGAGCTTTTGAGATCACTTTTCATGTATCTCTTTGCATTTGGAAGATGCAATAACCTAAAAAAACGATGCCATAAGTCATAACGCGATTCATGTATTCATTCGCATATGTTTTTAATAGTCTTTGAAACATGCAAAGTCTCTAGAAATCACCGCCCAAGGCTTTGATAGGCTGTTTGGGTTCAAAAGCATGTTATGACTTTGTTTTAAGTACATGTATTTGTATTAAAAATCGCCACCATAGATTTATAATGGACTTTTAAAACAAAACACATGTTCAAACATGATTTAAGACATGCAATAGACCTAAAAATCGCCACCCTTGCATATGGTTTAATGTTTAAACACTTATGGGTATTCTTATGTGTATTTACAAGTAAATTTTAAAAGAGAAAACATGTAATCAGAGTTTAAAAACCCACCTTCATATTATAAACTCATTCAAAGTTCATATATCCTTATGCGAACATACAAAGATGGAGTTTTATTTCCATTTTACACGTAAATACACCCATAATATTATGCAATGGTCAACATAAAGTCCACTTACGCAAGATTTTAATTAAAGAATAATGACATGCAGTCATGCCTAAAAAGCCCACCTACTGAAGGCTTAATTCTTTAATATCTTTTGATAGACAACTCTGATTGAGGCCTAAGATAGCTCGAAACGAGCAGAATCAAAAATGCCACATTCCTAGGACGAAAACAAAACTAAAAACAAAGTACACAACCAAGAAAAACCAAGAAAAGACTCTTGGGTTGCCAAAAAACAAGTGCTCGTAGTCAAGGAAGAAAAAACTGATCTAGCAAGAAAAATGGTGATAAGCTTGACAGGAATCTTCAAATACGATGTTTAAAAGACATGAAATTTAGGACAATTCAAGGGATAATGAATTGCCTTAATAACACATCATTCAAAAAACCTAAACTCAAAGGAAACACCTATGCATTCATGAGAAAAATGCATAGGGTTGTCCAATTTTGTGATATCAAAATTGGGGACAACAGCATGCACCTCCAATTACGACCAATCCAAACACAGACTCGACAATGTTTTTAGTTGTTTAGCAGTCTCCAAAGAATTCAATAACTTCTTAAGTTTCCCGGCCTCTTTTAAAGTTCTCTAGAATAGTCTTCTACAGTCGATGCCTTCTTTAATGTGTGGTCCCCGTGATTGAATTCCATGCAAAGGAGAGGTGACGGTTATCAAGCTCTCAACTAAACGCAATTCCACGCAAGTGCTCCCTGTTATTAACAAATATTGTGATGTATACTTCCAACCCGAATATCTTCTAGAATTAGTTATTGCTACCAAGAACTGCAAAAGACCATGCGCTGTTTGTAACCAGACTGTCTAATCATAGAAATTTCAATTACTTTGTTCAGACCATGCTGCCTCCCACGTGGATAAGAAATTAAAACTTCGCAGAATGAGTGTTTAGATTCTTGTGCTCCTCCTGTTAACATCGCCGCAATTGCCACCACTCAGCTATCAAAAATCATAATTTTTGGGCCCGATACTCTATTTATTAGTTCCAAAATTTCAAATGTTTCTTTTAATATTTATCTCCAAACTTTATTCATCACGGCAACTCCAAACTCATGGCAATGGGTTGTTGTGACTCTTTCTGCTGGATAGACACAATCAGTCGGCTATGAGTCACGGTAAAATACTCCAACTACGGCAGTCAACCTTATAAATTTTAACCATGCAAAAAACTACTGAGCTCTCCCATTACAACAAGTTTCGTCCAAGAAAGGTTGTGTGCAATAATAATCCTAGGTTAGCTTTCTGCGAATCACAATATTGCCACAATCATTTTGTATTTACCTCCCGGCAAGCTCCAGACAACGGCAAACGATGGACTAGTTAAAAATGTTGCTTCCTTAAAAAAATTCTTCAGCCAGAACTATTCTTGACTAAAGGCATGAATAAAATCGCTCCCTTATTTAATCATTGAATCGGCCACAATCTCCTCCGCTATATTTCTCCCAATCATATAATATATAATTATTTGTCTTAATGGGACTCCTATGGAAAAGACAAGGTTATTTATTTTCCAAACTGTAGTGTCGAAAAATTACCAAATACATAATATTATTCTGCCAATGTCGGAACCAAATATCCTATCCAAAACTTCAGTTTGTTGCAAAATATAATAAAGCCCGACTTGATAATATTTCAACACCTTCGAAAAACTCGAGCTCCCGTTAAGATAATGATCTTCACCAATATTTCAAGTAGAGGAACCCACAATTATTTGCCAAATAAACTCAGGTAATTATCAAACGCCTAGAAATAATCAGCTTACCATAGAAGCGTCCAAATAATAGCTCCTCTTTACTTTTAAGAAATTTCTTTTTTAACCAAACTGAACCTCTGTTATTCATAAAACCTCACACACTGGCAGGAAAAACCAGCTCTGATACCACTATAATATCCCTGTAGGATATTATACCCAGATTTTAACAAATAAATTCAACAAATAATTTTGCATGTAAATGTTTTCAACTCATCCAACACAATGAACAAAAAAATATAAAATACCCAGCTGAAATATAGATTTTGAAATGGTATTGCATTTAAATCTTCAGCAGAAAAATAATAGGAATCCAATCGTAGATACAGGAAATTACAGCAAGACTGGATACCAAAAATATAAACTTGAAACACTGAGTGAGACACCTGCGTGATATCTCCAACTAACAATGGGTTTTCGTCCACTGCCTCCAAGCTCGAGGGTTTCCGTCCTCAAATCTACTAAAAGCTAAAGCTTCCAAATTCTCCAAGAGAACAATACCAAATCATAAACCAAGCATATGCAAATGAGCTTCTCTTTGTACTTTTAAGGTGCAGCCCTATGACCCTTCGTTTTCCAGCTCATGTCTTTTCGTCTTCTTTCTCTTTTGTCCTTTCTCAAACCTCTTAATATTAAAATGACTTTTATCAATTTGCATTAAGCTCCCATAAAGTCATTTTTAATATTTTGTGAAGTTGGCATTTAATTTTCTAATGTCCCAAAAAGGGGACATTATAATTTCAAATGTTTAAACTTGTCAAATATGGCACTTACACTGATCTTCAAGTAGTTATACCCATGCTTTTTGGTTGCATCTTCTAGCCCAGTATGGCAATCATAGCTTTAATGTGAGCCACCTCAAGTTGTAAAAACCATCTCACTTGGATGAGATCTTCATCACTCATCCAAAGGCTGCAATTCCAGACATTCAGCAACCGTTGGCCAAAAAATACTTTGCCTGACTTTGGACTCGTACAAAAACTGCATACTTGGTTGAAAGCAATGGTTCTTGACTAACATGATCCAATTCCTTCCCCAAGCCAGATTTTGAAGAGATACTTCGCCATCTAGCGTTAAAAGTTGAGGGCAACCTCCTCTTTGTAGGAGGTAATTGATAAGATTAAATTTTTTGTATTTTTAAATAAGTTATCTCTTAGATTTTGCTTTTTACACGTCTCATTTGCTTGGCATTATGCAGACAGCACACATCCTCATCCATGTACATCTATATAATCTGCTCCAACGAAGAGCCTAAACGTAACTCTCTTGCTTTCTTCATTTCTCCTGTGTGTTCCTCTTTATTATCTGATTTCCATTCTAAGAAGGCTCTTGTATATTTGAACAAATTAGCTTTTAACTTTTATTTTCTAGTTGTTTTCTAGGGTTTTGTTGCAATGCTTGTGCTTGATCATATGTAACAAACACAAATACTCATCATCATACATCTATACATCCCACACTAATAAAAAGTATAACAGACAGTTTTGGCAGCCCTCTCTCTTGTCCTCTTGACTATTCACGAATGATACTTCTTAGTTTCTATTGTGTATCCAAAGTGTGTAATAACATTGCAGTCTTTAGACCAAAACTTACCCCACGTATCCATCAGAACCACTCTCTTACTTTCCTGTATGCTTGCTCATTTGGTCTCTATAACATTAGATTCAATGAATGCCACCAAACTACCAATAATATTATAAACCAGTTATCAAACAAAACTATATTGAACTTAACATTGTACATCTAAACATTCCAGGTTAACGAAAGTATAATAGAAAGTTTGGCAGCCCTCACTCTTGTGTTCCTGACCGCTCATGCCTAATGCTTCTTAGTTTCTGTTGTGTATCTTAAATGTGTCATATCATTGCAGTTTTTAGGCCAAAACTTACCACCCACATCCACTAGAAGCACTCTTAATTTCTTGTATGCTTTGCTTTTTTGGTCTCTATAACATTGTCACTTATGCACATTCAATGAATGCCCCCAATAATGTCATGACCAAGTTAACAGACAAAACTATATTGAACTCATCATTTTCCATGGCAAAGCACAAGGTCAACATACAAAGTCAGAATGACTAGATAGAGAAAAGGAGGAAATCATTTTCAGGTAGCAGAATTCTCTATCCAATAACCTTTTGTTGATATTAACAGGGGTATAGCCTATCTAGTTCCACTCTTAAGTCCATTTCACATATTATCACTTAAATTTACTTAGGGTTCACATAGGATATTATACCTATATATCTCATATCATAAGATTAAGACACTTATCATAATCTTATGTTCTCCTATGTCTCACCGTGGTCTATATAACCAAGGGTCTCTCATACCTTGCATCCATTCTATTTCCATTCGTTGATGGGTGTACAGTTTATTTTTGTCATATTAATATTCTGAGTATCTTGTGCTTCCCATTAGGCCTTTAGATCTTGGGTCGCTATCTCCATAGCCAAATCTTACTCTTTCAATATGAAATAAATAAGATATATCACACTTGCACAGAATACAGCACCATTGCTTCCCATGAATGATTCAATGCCCTTAACATGCACTTGTAGCATGATATTGCTTTAAGGCATACACATCATGCTTAAAAAATACAAGGGATACCCTAAACTACATTTTAATTTTAACTAAGAGAGAAATAAAAAGATTGTACATCCAAAATCCCTTCCATATAACACCCGTATCAGTCCTCTGTCGTCTGACAATGCTTCTGCAGCAATGATTATGACCAAACAAAATGGCATGCAGCAGTTCCTAGCTAGGAAACATAAGACATTAGAAAATAGTAAATGCATAAACAAGAGCAAAGACTAAACAACCTTAGTGACAAATATTGATGCAGACACCACAACGGACTGAATGACCAACAGCAATGAGTGAAAAAAAGATGACACATATGACAGTCGCCTACAAGCATCTCCCTGTGCTCAAGGTAAATAGTGATATCAACCTGATGGGAAAGTATCTCCCTATTGCAATCAGACGTTAGGAGAACAACCTCCACCACCATGTTGGATACCAGCAAGGTTGATGTAAACTCCTCCCTCACTACCCTGAAAATCTTCACCCGCAGCAATACTAGGGTGCAGCTAGAGAGCTCAACCAGTTCTTCCATGGCACATAAATCTCCTTCCCCCACAACTGGCTTCTCTAGCAACAGGGCTTCTTCTCCAACTCTCGAAAATTCAAATCCAACACAAACAAATAGTCCCCAATGGGCAAGTTAAACCCTTCACTCTTGTTATCAATTAAAAAAAACCACAAGTGTTCAACCTTCAGTTCCCTGGGTATGTTGTGAAAGTGAATGCCTCTAAACCCTTTTTTTTGAGATTTGAAGGTCCTATTAAGGATCTTTTCAGGCTCAATCTCAAGGTTGATACATCAATAAGAAGTTCTCCATTTTTTTCCATTAAACATATAGTTGTGAATCTGCCATCATGTAATGTTTACATAGTAGTGAAAAAAAAAATTCTATTGCAAGAAATCACTGCTGACCAGTTGTGAAACAATTCACATCAGATTGCCGATTGTTTCCTCTGACTGCTGGCATGATTCCCAAGGCTGATGTTTTTTTTCTCTAATTGATGGCATGATTCCTGGGGCCAGTTAAATTGCAGAAAAACTGCATTTTTTTCATCCATTTTTTCACAATTTGGCTATAAAATAGTTGTTTTTAAATTTTCCATCAAAACCACATTTTCATGTTCCAGATTTGTAATTTTCCGTAGTAACCAAACATTGGATTGAATAGAGCACACCCAATGGCATTCATTCTTCAGTGAATATCCATTTCACTCTCATTCAATCAAGGCCTAATTACTGCTTTATGGCCTTGACACCCGAGGGTTTGACACTTGGTTGAAAGCTAAGTTGCTGGTTCAGGCTCAGGTTCGGGTTCGGGTTCGAAGAACCAGTTCGCCAGTACGACAAAATTTTGAAATGGGGTTTGGGTTCGTTTGTACAAAAACTTGTAAAAAAATTTTATTTATATATACATACATTTATGTGTGTGTGTATAATATGTGTATATATACATACATATATATATTCCCCTAATAGATTTGATTTTAAATTATATTATTAAATAATATAATCAAATATATTATTTATCAAAAAATAATATGATATTTTGATCATTGTACTATTTATTAAAATTAAATAATATAGTATTAATTTAAAATTAATATATATTTTATATTTATTAAATTCAAATTATTAAAAATAAAAGAATATTAAATTATTAAATTTAAAACAATACTAACAAACATTAAACAGAACTTTACTACCATCCGGATTCAAAAGCATTTGTTCATTTAATCAGGAGCTTTCATAACTATGGGCCATGGCGATAAATAAACCTAGGAACGATGATGGCGATGTAGGCAATGTAGGGAGTGATGATGGCTTCGCTTGTAGGTGGTTCTGCATGCTTGGTACGATGAAAATGGCGTGGAGAAGTTTACATTGAGAAGCCCCGCTTTGTATCACCAATGTTCAAGCTCACAAACAATCCTCGCGTTGCCAAACCAGATTGGCCAAGATTTGAAAGCACTATAAAATGCAGGTGAGAAAACTGTGAAATGTCGGCATTTTCAATTTACAGGTGAAAAAGAGCAATCACAGATTGCGGCGAACCTCGAACCAAACCAATGCAGTATACCATACCCGGTTCAGACCAGACCCAGGTCCAGCCATAAAACCCCTGAACCCAGTAACATAGGACTTGAAATCAATAAAATTGTGAAAGATGGCATGCACACTGCCCCTTGACCCAACAAGGAGCTCCAACCCCCAGGCCCTCACTGGTTTTCAATAGAAAAAAATAAGATTGTTTTGGGCAGTGCTGGATGGAAAAGCAGTGTCTTTTCTCCGTTATGACTTAAAATAACAAAAACCACAAGCTTTCCCCTGTTTTTTATATTTTTTCAGTGATTTTTATCACCCAATTTTTTTCCAGAGATGTGAATTATATTTTTACTTTTGGTTTACCAAGCCAAAATTGAAAAAGATTTGTGCTACCATGGTTTATATAACTAAGCAATGCTTGCCAAATCCTGCCTTGGTTGCTTCTCACATTTCCACACCTTGTAATTAATGTTAATTGCTTCCAAAGCGCATTTTCATGCATTATAAAGGGGAATGTCATCCAACATAACTCCCACTGCGTACATCCAAGTTGACAAGACAATTCACACTTGTGAATTAAAGTGGTGCAAAAATTTAAAAAAGCATACATCCGTACAAGGGTAAAACAACTTGCAAGTAAAGCCTGCATCTCAAAATAAACATCTATTCTTTCCTCACTCATCACCAATGCATGTCATCTGCCCACACAACATCCAAAAATGTACACCCACCCCACTTTAATTCGAGGCTCCAGCAGTGGATGAAATCTAAGTCGGAACCATCACACAAGTGTGGTAACTGCTGTGTTTCCTGAAATCCTCAAACCAAATGAAAAGAGCTTGAGGTCCAAAGTCTGGTATAAATGTGAGCCCATGATAACAGTATTTTGTTTTTTGTTGTGATTTACCATCTAAGGCAAAGCATCCATTTGCCACTTCTGGGCTTGTTGAGTTTCTAACTCAAGGAATTAAAAAAAATCCAAGAAAAAAAACATTTTCCTTGTTTGATGCTCAAAATGCTAAGCAACTAAAAATAGCCCTTTGATGACATCAGTGATAGAAGTTAGAATCATGTTTATATCAATACTAATTACTATTAAGTGGCACCAAGAGAACACACTTTGTGTTCATACCTAGTAGAAAATCGTATTCACATTAAAACATTGACAATTAGGAAGGCTTTGCCCTCCACACCTTCCAAGCTATAGTAACATAGAGGTCAACAGATGAAAAAAGCATCCTTGCAGGAATATAAAAGACAGACTACTGTTACTAAAGCATGTAATCCTCAAAACTCACATTTATGTCATTTAAACGCAAGATGAAAGCCTTGTTATAGATATAACTGTACAAGAAATGCATAAACATAAATGGAAGTTCAAAGAAAATGGGCTCTATATGCAAGTTTGTGGAGCTTTATCCTTAGATCTTCTCTAAAGCACTCCTAAGAAATCAAAGATACATTGGATCAGACGGCATGCCTTTATTTCCGTTATTCATCAAAAAGAAGGCATATTTGGCATTCCATGGACGTACCAGATTTGTAAGTTAGGTTTAACAATACTAAGGAGCTTCCGAAATTCACCCCGTTTCGACTATATGTATGCATTATTCAGGGAAGTATGGAACGGTTGCCCAGTCCATAGCCATGACGGGCTCAATGCAAGTGAGACGTAGTTATCATCAAGAACAAGCTGCGTGGTTAACATTGTATAATAATAATACCGAATGTTTCATTATATATGTCCGTTTGGCTCGCAATGTGATCGAACGCCAAGAAATTGCATGATTGCTATGAATTTTGAAAAAAGCTTTGTTTTGTAAATCGCTTAAAAAAGGCTAAGTACGCATGCCTCGCTTGTGTGCTTAAGATGTATCTTTCCTACCTCAAAACATACGAACTCGGCAATAAAAAATTTGGGTTCTACTAACAAAAATAAACTTCCGTACTTCCAATTGAAAATCCATAAATTGCAAGGATTATGAAAAGGGATTTCCTTCAAAAAAGTCCTGATCTTAGTTTACCGATTTGAAGAGCAGAGGCATTGAATTTTTTTGCACATTCAACATGGACGAACGGTAACGAAACAATTACTACTAAAATGTTTTAGTGGAGGTGGGAGACTTAAATTAATTAACCTGATGCTCTTGCTTTCGAAATCTGTCCATTCTGAGGGAATTAATCTCTTCACAACTTGGTCGCCAGCCGCCGATTTAGCACTATCATTGCAAGTATAATCAAATCAAATCAATTACATCCGAAAGATCGAGTCTACGATTCTCTTGCAGTCACCAGCGAAGCTCAAAATTGCAGGTAAAAATAGAACATCTGCCTGTGAGGTAAATAAACAAAGGCCTATCTCCCCTGTAATGTTCAAGAGTTACATGGCTGGATAATTGTAAACGACATTAATCTGTCGTGTTGCCCCTCGCATATATCTGCTTTCTTCCCGGTCTTCGCATATTACTTTCGAAAAAATTCATGAGATGACTGGCCCCTAGAACTCTCTTTAACGATTTTAATATTGTCTAATTTTAAAAAATAGCTTGACAATTTCTTAAGATTTATTTTTTTTTAAGGTAAATGCTACCTTGTAGGGTAGATCCTTATATTAATATATAGTTGGTGGTGTAGGGAGATGATATTATCATTCATTTTAATTATCTTTTTTAAGTGATTTGATAAGAGGAGATCTTCATACTCATTTAAGAAGTTGAGATTTTCCATATTGGATCATAAGAAAAATTTAAAATAGTGACTAGGTTTTTTTCATCTTTTTCTTTTTTTCTTGTGTTTATAGGTTGAAGATAGATGTTAGCTCACTAATGTGTGGTTTTAATTGTACATTGACAATTGCAATTTCATAATTGTCAATTGTAACTAATCTTCTGACTACACTTTATCCTACTGTAGTGTTGTCCATTACTTGTATAATGGGAGTCAACAATCTAGCATAAATTTTCTCATCGTGGATGTGCCCATGTGACTGGGCCTAAACATCTCCTCTCAATAGTTTGATGACAACATCCCTTATTAGCGGATCATTCATGCTAGTAAACAATCAATATATCTTTGTAATTTTATATTTAAATATTATAGGAAATAAAATATTTCCCTACACTTTGTGTGATCTAAGTCTAATGCAAATAAAAAATTTAATTAAATGAGACCTAGAAATAAGCATTGAGTGTTAAATAATTGTGTAATTGTCCCCAATTTGTAAAGACATGGGCAAAGATAAAATAATAAATTCCTTAATTGATTCTATAAGAACCAAATATATAGTGAAATAGAACTCAAAATCTTATTTATTGAGTGTTATTCTACATTGTTCATCTCAAATATGAGGATAGTATTACAAAGCCTTGAGACAATAAAGTCAATTACAGCTAAAGAGTAAGAGCATTATGTTGGATTATAGTCAATTGCCACTAGTGACTTCATTGACTTCATCACTCTTAGATGAGAACATGGTCAATGTGCTTATCCATTTAACCATGAAGCATAAGCTTCCTCGAAGGTTTTTGTCAAAAGTAATCCTGACTATGCATGAGGCATCTAACAATGCGGAATCAACATGTAGGATAGAATCTAGTGCAACATGATAGATTTAGCATACACGAAAGTTCTATGTGCTTCTATTATGATATGGCAAAGAATAAGAAACGCAATGATTTAGTACGACTAATGATTAAAAGTTTTAGTCGAAGTAACTTTCTATTCATTTGTTGACATATGAGTTTTGAATGGGAATCTAACCTTTTGTGTTCCTCATATTTGACATTTGTCCTTTAAACAACTATCTAAGTAATATTTAGTAATTAAAAAATTGCACCCTTGAGAAAAAAAAATCAACTCCCCCTCATAAGAAGCATTTTTAAAAAAGAACCCATATAGTCCCAAAGAAAATGATCTTTATTGATTGCCTAACTATAACTTAATCAACACATATTGAATAAAATAACTATTTACCTTGAAACATACCTTTAGGGAGGGTAATGTTGTTTTTGAACCAATGGCTATGTTGGGATTGTTGCAAGATGGCTTATGATGTTGGAGAAATGAAGACCCACTACTAGAGCTTACAAAGGCCCTTTTAAGGTGAGAAAAATACACCAGATTTGTTAACAATGATTCTTAAGTTGTTTATTTTCCTTCAGCTTGGAGACTTTTTTAAGGTCATAATGGGCTTTTCAAAAGATACTTCTAATTTGAATTTGAAGTTGGAGTCGTTACTTTATAGACATGTGATTGGGGGTCGATCACATGGATAGTACTTCCCTCCACATCATCCCCTTCATTCCCAAGACTATATGAGGTGGTTGATTCATGATTTAAATTTTTGGCAAAGTACACTAGTTAGGACTTGTGGTAATAATGATTTCATTAATCTGCAAGATTTTCTTAGATTTGATAACTAGTCCAAAGGCATTTCCAGCCATCTTGCTTTATGGATGATGGACTACTCCCACATGCCAGAGGCCTATTTGAAAGGGCAAACGAATGGTGGCATCATTTGCAATAAAAATGTTAATTTTGCCTTGCTTTTATTACGAAGTGTGGTATCAGTCTATCTAGACATTTTTTTTTTTAGTCTTATTCTGCTATGCGCTCTCATTTTCAAAAATCCTCAAACCACTTCCTCTACCATCACAATCCTAGCTTTGGACACCATGGGAGGAGACAGACTTCGTGTTGAGCCTAACAATATTGATGACTACAAAAATGATCCTATTATGTGGTTTTTGTGTAAGAAAGGAGGAATCGACCAATTCATGGAAAATATGACTAGTTTTTTATGAGAATATGTATCAGCAGTTTGTTTCTTCCTGGGATGAAAGAAGGGTCATTGTTGGTGGTATCACCTTTGAGGAGAATGAATAAGTAATTTCTCAAGCGAGTAGGCTCTCTACTAAAGGGAGGAAAAGGAAAAAGACAAGTAGAACCTTGGATGTCGCAAGCCTAAACCAATTCTTTTGCAGGAAGGAGCAACCCATAGAACACAAAGTGGATTTAACTGCGAGAAACTCTAGAAGCCATGGAACCAGGTGTGTGAAGTTATCATGGAATATTTTACACTTGAAGGTAATTTTGGGGTTTATTTCTGTAAACACCTAAAAATGGACAAACTTGCATTGATTATTATTTGATTAGTTTTTTATTATAGTAAAAATAGGTTTTGAATGGGCCCCGAAACCATATACATTCAATTTTTGAAGGGAGTTGTAACCCCAGGAATAATAGGAAGAATTAGCTTAGATCTAAGTGAAACAGCTGGGGGAAAAAGAAAAACCTTACAACGCCCCCCCAACACATAATGCTAGTAGAACTACTAGCAAAACAATAGCAGCCAAACGAAGGATACACATAAAGGCTCAAGCTGCTGAAGCCAAATGAGTAAAGCCAACGCTTTACAACAACATCAAGTATCTAGGGTTTTCAAGCTCCCTAAATCGGAACAAAGCGAGGGTTTTACAATAGGCACCCACAACCTGGATGAGACAAAGTATGAAACAACCTTCATACTAACCCAAACAAACTAAAAATCCAAATCCTAGGATTTTTCGTTGCCTCCCTTCTTCTAGGAGTGGAGAGTCATATCAAAATGTAGAGGGGACTTTTTATTATGTTTACCTCTAACAGTAGTCCATCTCTCCTCTACCAAAGAAGCTTTCTCCTGCCAGTCAGAAGCAGGAGAGGAGCCAACCACAATAGAACCAACATGAGAAGTCTAGACAAAACCTATAGTGGCCACACAGCCAGTGCCAGACTTCCCAGCACCAAAAGGAGCTTCTGAAATAGAACTAGCTGGAAGGAGGCTAGCAGACCCAGTAGCCTCAGCAGATAATCCAACACCTGTACTAATAGCAGGTGGAACAGTACACCCAGCATAACCAAAAGTAACAAGAGGAACACCAGCAACAAAAGTATTACTTCCAGCAAAAATAGAACCAGCAGAGAAACCAGCAGAATCAGAGACCCCAGCAAGAACAGAACTAGCTGGAGTAACGCCAACATCAAAAGAATTGCTGGCAGACAGACCAGTAGTTCCAGCAGAAGTAACACTAGCAAACAAAGTAGGAGAAGGAACAGGAACAACCATAGGACTAGAGACAGGGCCAACAACCTGCTCAACCACATGCATGAAGCTCCAAACCTTCTCCACCGTATAGTGCTAAGA